>CAJNIZ010043046.1:30561-57000 GCA_905231905.1 Symbiodinium pilosum
GCGGGGTTATTATACAACCCCAATTGGCTCGCATGCACCACTACAACATACACTCCAACCCAAGAACCTAGCATACCCCGGCCTACCGACAGAGAGCACCTGTGGGAAAGAGCGCGGAGAAGAAGACTCACAGCAATCACTGAGTGACAAAAGCCCTACAAAGTAAATGCCCGGTCCCCTCAACCCGCTTTGCTTCGGCCTTCTCCCCACGTGCACGAGCAGCTCCTAGTTTCGTCTTAACTTCTTCTTCTTCTTCTGCCGGCGTTGGGAAGGCCTTGCGCCGCCCCCCCGGAGCACAGCTCCTCTCTCTCTCTCTCTCTCACTCTCGCAGACTACACGTCTTACCTTCAGACCCAGAAAATGGGTCCAAACAAGGAGAAGGCGCTTGTACGGTTCCTTGCTGGCTGCAGCAATGTTCATGTCAAGGGGGAGGGTGTAATGGCATACACCACATACGTATCCGTAGCAGCAGCCGCCGCAGCACAAGCAGCTGAAGAAGCAGCAGCATGGTGACTAAGAGCAAAACGCTGGATGGTAATGCAGAAATTAGTTGCCGCAGCACGAGCAGCAAGTAATAGTGATTCTGGAGCAGAAGCATTGCTGTGCCAAACTTGCTGACAGCATTGGGACACCTCGCCAGAAACGCCTGACAGAAAGTCGTGTTCCTACATATATTACCAAGACTCTCAGATTAGCGTTTGCAGCAGTAAAACTAGCTAGATGCAAAATCAAGGGAACGGCGCACAGGGGGAACGCCGGGCAACTTTGACAAAGTCTGCGAGCAGCCACTCTGCCACGACGAAGTTAGACGAAGGCAGCGGGGCTTTGACGCACTTAGCCGAAGGGCCACGACGCTTTTGCGAACCTAGGCCATCAAAAGTCTTCCGCTGCAGCAAAAATGTGTTTTTTAACGCCGTGCTTGGCTGAAAGCGTGTGACGAGGGCATCCCGTGCTCCGCACTAGGAAAACACTGCATCTGCATCAACGTGGAAAATCCTGGAAGCCGTAAACTGACACGGCAAACACATGAAGGAGGCACTGCAGACAAAGACAACTCAATTCGTGAGTCACATAGGTCGCTACGGACGTCGTTGATCTGTAGGATGATGGAATCCAGAACAGGCTCAGAGCAAAGCACATTGTTTAACCGCCGACCAGCCATCACATTAACCCATCTCAAAACGTCAGCGGTGTAAATAGAGATCATCCCATCCCTCTTGTTTTTGCATCAAGCCACAAGAAATAGAATTCCGAGGCCAAATGTCCAGGAATGAGATACATAACGCAAGAACAGCTTACGAAGGCAATTTTCCACAAACCTTAGACGAAGCATGAGGAAGCAGGGGACCTTAGTCAAAGGTTTGGGGGGAGGTGGTGTCCGAGACAAGAGTAGACGAAGGCCGCCCGCTGTCACTTCCTTTGCTGAGTTCCCCCGTATTTGACCCTAAAAAACACAAATTTTGCCAAGAAAGCCCTTCACAAAAACTTTCATACCCGAGACCCTCCGAACAACAGCACCTTGAAAATCACGATAGACGCATGGGAAAGCGCACAAACCCCATAAGCCTTGCTGCAGCTCTTAAGCTTTCGGCACATCCTTCGTAGCTGCTAAGTCACACAATGCCAGAATTAACCTGCTTTCCCGCTGAAGCTGAAGCAAATAGAAACATGTGCGTAAACACAAGACCCTCTAGAGGCACCGTAGCCAACAACTACTTTACTCTTAATCGGCACCCAAATCGAACAGGGAGTCTAGAACAATTCTCTGAAATCTGTATCTACTGTGTTGTACATCCCCAAAACACTAATCAGGATTCAACAGTAAGTATGGGCGAGCAAAAAAGCACACGACTTGAAGATCTCAACATTTCATCAAGCCGGTTGGCGCACGAGAGGACCTGAGACAGCTCACATGCTTCAACTTCTACAAAGACCAGAAGTCACACAGCACCACGTAAACTTCCAGCAAGTCACCATCAATGCAGCGCTTGCTCGGCTTCTCCAAGCTGGGCCCCGCGCTCCCACCAAGTGACTGCGTGGAAAGGCATCCTCGCCCTGTCCCACTACTCTGAATGGCCAATTCGCAAGTTCTAAAAGCTGTGTCTGCATGCCTGCACGTTAGACCTCACGCACGTAACCGCGAATAGAAGCCACAAAGCTCCACGCACTCTTTGAGAACACGCCCGCAACTACACAGGATCCGACCTCGTATCGCGCGAGGGCATCGTCTCCAAGCACCTTCTCCGATACTTGCAAACCAAGGGCTTAAGCGAACCTGAAGCAAACCAAACCCTCAATGTGCAAGGGTGTTGATTCACAGGCCGTTTCTGTTGGTCGACTGCTGATGTCTGCGTGCAGGCGACGAGAGCAAGAAAGCTGCTCAGCCATCTGGCCAAAGTCAACTGCAGATTGCTGTGGCAAACTCAGAACTCCTGTTGCGTAATTCGCGGCATCTTCGAACAAGCACAATGTCTCTGAACACCTTGAGAGTTTAACGGTTTGCAACTTTGCGAAAACTTGATCCATCCCACATGCTGAAGAAAAGCAAGAGCTCCGTTTAGCTACGAAGAAACATAGAGGTCCATTGCAGCCTCCCGTCAACAGAACATCCGGGGCCTTGCTGGGATCGAAGCCATCGTCCTTCCGGGATCCGCAAATGCACCTGCGCAGCGCTCGGAGCGCAGAGAGGATCTAATTGAGCTGGCCTTAACTGTTTTCACAGGGCCCTCTGCATGCCCACCGCTCTGATCGTTTCCTCAGCATCTACGTTGAACATTGAGTTGTGGTCAAAGTCTTTGTGATGCATGATTTTGATGGGGGCTGCATTGTTGGCGTGTTGCCTTGGACGCCTAGATCTTGCTCTTTCATACTCGAAGCAGGCCCTGAGCTCTTGACAGTCTTCGTAAAGGCTCAAAAGTTTCCAAGCCTGATTTCCCTAATGTGGCACATTGACCACAATAGATCTACAGACACGGATGCAAAACGAGGAGTCATGAAGACCAGACCAGAGCTAGGCGCACCAAGCTGGACCTGCACGTCAGCAGGCAATCTCAGCGAGCTTGGCATGATTCTTGCCTACAACAGCAGGTATGCAAATAACAAGCTCATCTACAGTGACTACACGGCAGGGCGAAAGCCTTCTTGACATGGGCCATGCCAACCCAGCAAGTAATCCCAAATTGAGAAAGCGCCGTGTTAGCAAGTTGGGACCTTGCGCACCCTCCTCTTCAAGCTACGAGCGGGGCGTTCGCCAGACAAGCTGTATAAACCCCAAGAGCACCTAACTCATGAAGCCTTGCAAAGGACCGGAAGAGGTCCAATAAATGCGCGAGAGAGCAAGAGAAAGAAGAAAGAAAGAAGAAGCGGAAGAGAGAGAGAGAGAGAGAGAGAGATAGAGAGAGCGAGGCAAAGAAGAGAAAAGGCACAAAGATAGAGAGCAAGAAATAAGTAGCAAGAGCAGGCTGAAAGAAAGGCGGGTGAGAAAGCAACATAACAATATAGATTGGTTGAGGATCTTCAGGAAATCCGGATCCCCAGGCCCAATACTTGTAGGTCAGATATATCATAGATCTTGATCTATGAGCCAGATCCACACCCAGCAGCAACTTCTTTCTCCTCAGACTTATCCGCTGAAGTCCTGCAAGCTTGGTCTAAGTCGATCTGCTCTAGTCTAGAGGAGTGACACTCGGCCAAGGAAGGCTAGTGAAGTACGATGACAAAACCTAGGGCTTGTTGGGGCCGTGATGATGCCTTACGTGTCTTCCGTACCTCTGCTGCATAAACGAGTGGCAGCAAATAGAAAGCATCTCCGTGATAAGCCTTCCAGCACAAGTTGCGGACCACTTGAGGAAATCCATGCACCGTTTCTGCGCCAACAAGTAGCACGGCCAAAGTGCTGCCGCCCTAGGCCCTAGCAAGCGCGTTAAACAATGACCGGACATGACTAATTAGCCCATTCGTTGTCCTAAAATCTAGGACAGGACAAGCCTTAGCCTTTTAATCGTTCACAAGACCTTCACGCCCCGGTACTGAATTGCCCGCAGACATGCCCATGGTCATGCTACAGTGTCCCGATGGCTCTTCGTTCAGGTATCGTGCTCATGCCCAATGCTTCATTCTGTGCGACCCTTCGTCCGTACAAATAGGTTGGGCCGCCTGCCTTTCTAACAAGACCAGCCGGACAATCCAGACATTATCAAGAGTAACGCAACATCGTGGTATTGCAGTTGCTGGAGGGAAGAAACATGAATGCCGATGGAATGTACATAGCTACGTGCCACAGCACGGCCGAAGATTCAGCGACAGATCTTTTTCAAGAATCAACATCTCAGCTCCTTGCTTTGCGTCAGCCAACTTCAACTCAGACGGAAGTTGAATCTCTCCCTCAGCTAGTCCGCAGATCTCTAGGTCGGCCAGCACCCAGGATGCGTTTGGAGCACGCGAAATGCACAGCGTTGCTGCACGCCCATTTGCACCCATCACACGTGAGACAGGCAAACATTGCAAACTGTGTTCGCAGCACATAGTTTGGAGACCTGGAACTAACCGCAGTGGCAATAACCAGAGACTGCCTCCCGGTAGTCACATGAAGTGAAATATGATATCTCCCATGCTCCTCCGCTCATTGTGTGTCACGGCTCGTGAGTGTCCGGGCGCAAGCTGTGCAAGCGTGGTGTGCTACAAGCTTGCCATTGAGGAAAATCGCCTGGCAAGCATCCCAGTTCCAAGCTCGCGGGCTCGTGCAAGATGGACTGCAATATGCTGCCATGCTACAACTTCACGCTTAACCTCAACAGCCCGAGCTGAACAGAGGCCAGAGGTGCAGATTTGGCACAGATGCATTGCAAGTAGCACGCCATGCGTACTGTGCGACCTCCACAGGATTCAAATCTGGAACATCGGAGTTTGGATGTGGTTTTAGAAGCTTCAGCAGTGACGCTCAAAGCCGTACTGCTCTCCAATAAGACTCAGAGGTAGACTCATTGTCTCAAGTACAAAAGGCTTGGTCTGTCGTACGACAACAAGAACAGCTCGTATGAATGGCTAAGTCAGCCTGCTTTTCCAGCTTCCTCCTGCGGCAAGGCCCAACAAGTGTTGAGGATGGGTGGCAACAGCAAACCTGCCGAGAGGCTGCAGACATCCAGCCGGTTTGTTCTAAAGCTGGTCTATGTCACATGCCCTGAAGCCCAAAGACCTCTCAGACGGTTTGTGTGGCGGTCTGTGGCCAAGCTGCACAACAAATCTTGGAGGACAGCCGCCATTGCATAACAAGGCGTGCTGTGTCTTGATTGCTTGGACTTGGCTGGACACCTCCAGCATGTGCGCAGAATATAGAAGAATAGAATTGTCATTCCGAACATTGAGAAACTTAGCTGCAGCTCTGGAGGTGCCCGGCCGGTCCCATGAGGTGTGTCCTGAGCAGGGGTCCAGCCACGCGAGCAAGCTGCGAAGTAAAAACGGCACCTGAAGTAGCGTCAGGACTTGTTCCACACCAGTATGTTGCCCTTCTCTGGGTTGGGACGCTTGCAGTCTTAGGGTGAAAAATATCCAGCCTTCGGTCTGAAAGAGCAAGGGAAGCTTCACAATTCTGACTACTAGCTTTAAGCAACAACCCAGAAAATGCGGTTGCGAAAGAATGTCCTCAAAACCACGTTTAGGGCTCACAGAATCAGGAAATCTGTAAGCCTGATCCCGCCAGCATTAGGACTGCCGACATCTGTCACAAAAAAACCATGAAGAATTTACATAGAAGGCTACCCTGCTGAATCCATGGCATCCATGGTGCCGCTCGCTGCCATCGCTGTTCAGAAAAGCCCCTGCAGCAGCAAACTGTACGGTCCAGCAACAGCAGGGGCTGTAGCGACTGTCCATGCAGTCTACCCGTGAAACCCGAATGTGCATGTTTACGATTCCCAGTAGTGTAAGTATTCAAAGCTTGTCAAGGATTCGATGCTGCAGTGAGCCATGCAAGCCTAGTTTGGTGCCAGCGTCCACATGGGAACGACTGGATCAACTGGATTGAGAAGAAGCCAAGAAAACACCAAAAAATAACTTGTATATGAGGACAGTAGCTTAGCAATAGCGATGTTTGTGCTTCTGCAACACCCCCTGCACGCTGGAGTGCGAATGCTATCCTGGAAGGAGGAAGGAGCCCATTGCATAAACGAGTCGGAAAGACAGCACATGCAGCGCAGCCTTCCCTGTGTGGTCCCCATCCTTTAGATAACAGGATGCGTATGCGGAAGAACTTGGCGAGTCTGGACTGACGCTGCGGCATCCAGAAAAAGTCGCAATCCGCGCGTTCCAGAGATTCAGCAAACTGACACGGACACACGCCTTCTCACACCCATGATCTTTCGCAACCAAGATAAAGAGCTACGACATGGCACCCTGGACTAGCACCTACGCAAAGGTCAAGCTGGCAACTCTAGTTCATTAGTAATCGCTGGTGAGGCTTGACAGCAACATGCTCTTCGGTTTCAGGGCATGTGGAGTGAACACAGCACGGAGGTGCCCTTCATGGTAAAGCTAGACAAGCACAAATGACAACCGATGCTCTCAACTAAATGATGTCATGGCAGAACTGTCTCAACCAGCGATTACAGAGAGATAGCAAGAGACAGCACCCCACCCACAACAAGATGGCAAAACGAGCGAAACCCTGCCAACACGTCATGAAGTGCGTTATACCATATTACGCCCTTGCTAGACAAGATCTTTGAGTGCTTGATCTGAGAAGGCGGTGTGGCTTCCGAAGCTGGGTGCAATTTGTAGCAGGAGCCTGGCACTTCTTCAAGTGGCATCATTTTTGGCTTCAACTGGCTCTAGTTTCATCATCTGAAGCGGGGGTAGATTTAACGGCTCGCATATGCCGGCAAGCCAATTGACCCAATGCCTTGCCCTGACAAGAGGTGGAATCTGGAGAAGTGCTCATCTCCAGCTGGGAACATGTCACCAAATTCTAAAGATGTGAAACCGGAGCTTCAGCAACCGCGGGGCCTTTACAAACATCGCCGCAGCCGGTTGTGCGCTGGACTTTCCAGTCTCTACCGCGACGGTGAATAAGATTCTAAAATAGGAGCACTACGTGCCGGTGTGTTTTCTTACCAGAACTGCACAAGATGTGTTGACGTCCTCGCGCAGTGCAAGCATGGGCACTGGCATCGAGAATCTGCAGCAGCGCGATGGGTAAAATCACAGTTGTACCTAGTGAGCCAAACGTCATGTGGTAATCAGCAAGGAGGTGGATTCAGGATTGGAAAGTGCATTGCACGGGCACGGCTGCTGTTCACGCTGCGGCTGCCCCTTAACGGCCAGAAGCTATGAGGCCGCCGAGGAGAAGGGAGGTAACAGCCTATCATAATCGCCCAGTACTAAGTACCAAGCCAAGAAACGTCTGAACTAAGGCCGGCGGGCAGTTTGGAGCCTCGACTACTGCGAAGCCACAGATCTCACCCGCTTGCCGATTGTGGTTGCAGTCTCATGAATCAAGCCTTGGCCCGAGCAGAAAGATGGCTCCCAGTCCTTAGGATCTTCCTCCCCCAACGCCGGCTGATGAATCTCCCCGACCTCCCTCTCTCGAACTTGACCTTTGCGGCCAAGGCCACTGCCAAGAATAACAGCTGATTTTTGGGAATGGGGCTGACTATCACAAATCGTAGCCTATGCACAGGAGACTAGCGGCAAAACTGAGCTGATGATCTTTACAAAACAAATGAAACTCTTGTCCAATATTGCGCTTGACCAAACATGCCGCACGCAACTTACGCATGTGACGTGGAGACGGGCTCTCTGCGGAGCATAACAAGTCAGGGTAATCCTTCTACAGGGGACCATGTGATCAGCAAAGCAGCAATCCATTAGAAGTGCTGCTATCTGGCAGTTGACCAGGCATTGCTAAAGCAAGATTCCTGCTGGCATTCCCAAGTTGTCAGGACTTGCAAAAGAAGGCAGGCAGCAAAGAAAGCTTTGCTTACATGGGGGCACCAGCTTTAAAAAAAAGACCAAGCAGCCCACAAGGACACAGATCTGGACTAATGCTGAGGGTTCACAAAGCACCTCCCCACCATCTGCGCGACAACCTTCGTTTATCGTCTAGCCCTTGGGATATGTTGAATCCGTGGCCCCTCATCTCTTTTGGCCTCTATTCATAATCTTGGGGCTGATGTTAACAAAACCAAATGATCTCATTCGCAATGCTGGAAAACGCATCTGGTTTTGACCCAGTACATGACTGATCTCGTTTAATCCGCAGCTAGTTCACCAGAGAATGCTGGTACTGGATGCAAAAACTGGCTGGGCTGTCTTGTGCTCCCTCACATGTAAAACGCAGCTGCTCATCTGTGTCCCCTCCACGGACCTGTTGGCCATCACTTCAAGATGCCAGCAGGAGCTGGACAGACCTGGCGCACTTCAAGATCTTTCCAAGATTGGAGGTGTGGCACCTTTTGATATGCTGACAGGTTTTGTTCGTGGGTTCCCGTACTTCTGTGCTGGCACAGTTGCCGGAGAAGGCCACCACCATTCATGTTGCACCCAGGTTGCGCACATGAGATCCGAGCCTCCAGCCTGTACAATCAGCTTTGCGTTTGATACCAATG
The DNA here is from genome assembly GCA_905231905.1 of Symbiodinium pilosum. Lineage (NCBI taxonomy): Eukaryota > Dinophyceae > Suessiales > Symbiodiniaceae > Symbiodinium > Symbiodinium pilosum. The sequence continues at coordinate 39,162 of CAJNIZ010043046.1, forward strand.
AACATTGGCGGCCCATGATCTTATACACAAGAAACCCAACAAGACTCGCAGTCCCCCAGCTGAAGCCTTTGTTTAGCCTCCGCCTTCCAGATTTGAGAACCAGCTCTGAAGCAGAATCTCTCAAATTTTTACATGCACAGATTTGACCACGTCTTGCCTTCGGCTATCAGTCCATGGATCCATGCCGACCCATCATGAAACTCTGGGAGCCCCGGACGTTGAGCAGCGCAACTCTTCGATCCCGCCCTCCGCTCCCGGCGCAGCGCCGTCCTTTCTGCAATGACTCGCTTGTCAGCCGGCATCTAGAATCAATATTGAAGCTCGTGGTCTTGGCTGATTGGCTAATTTGCGAGGCAACACAGAATTGTCTATCATGTATAGGAGTTGTGACGATGTTCCTTACAAACTGGAAGGGCACGCAGAATCATCAAAGCGATAAGGACAGTGAACAGAGCAATGTCTCCCTCTTTCCTGCTACTTGTACAGGTCCTGCTACAGGGGTCAGAAGGAAAAATAACCTGGAGTGCTTTGATGCCGCGGGGGATGCGACAAACTCCCTGGCCATGGCTCTAGAAGGTGTCCTTCTTGCTCTGGCCTTGAAATCCGTGAAAGCACGCAAACGCCACAAACCAGAAGTGCCTCGAAGGTGACTGTGGCCACAGGAGACGAGTTGCGTGAGGTCCTGCTTGCACGGAAGCTGCGCAGCCCGATCCACCAGCAACACAGGGTAAGCCAGCACGGCATTTCGCGTAATATGCAACTTTTCTTGACTAGGCGGTCATGATGAATTTGTTTCGTGGTTTATCTACGCGGGATCCCCATGGGGGATCTGCAGGGGCGTGCGGCTTACTTAATCAGCATAAACATCAGCGCTCAGATCATGCGAGGCCACGATTTTGAGCTCACATTATTCCAGACATTTATTGACTATCATCCAGTCCATGGAGAGACGTCGGGGCTCCACCGCCAGTCCATCATCTCGCAGGCACCTGCAAGCTGCAGCATCAAAGGCTCAATGTAATGTATAATCGCTTCGCCTAATCACTAAGGTCTCTCACTCATGAAGACCCTGCTTGAAGCATCTATCATTAGGGAAGTTTTCTTGCAAAGGGCGAAATAGTAGCCTCGACTACCTTTGCCAAGGCGATCTCGCGTTAGCGATAAAATGAGAAGTCCGAACCAAGCAATTTCGAATTAAAATCCACGAGCAATAAAGTAGCATCAAAAAAATAGACTAAAATAAGTTCAGCTGAGACCGAGTTATAACAAAACGATTTTTCATACAATTTAAAGTTGGCAGAAACCGACATGAAATCATCAAAAATCCAAGTAAAAGACAGCAACGAAAAACAAACAACCAAGTCCTGAATTGCCTATCATTCTTTATAACGATTCCCGAAAATTATCCTCACACACCCGGATATTCATCATAAGAGGGAATCTTATTCGCCCTTTTGAAAGTAGTCTTGGACCGTTTACATATAATTTTCCGAATCGTCCACGATTTTGGGCCTTCCTGGGCGATACATTTTTGGGGGTGGGTGCGGGTGCTTATTTGGGGAAGCAATTACTCCAACTATGTCCTTTGGCCATCTTTGCTCTAGTTTGTACGATTAATACTTTGCAGAGTTTGTAGGTTGAGATTCTCCAAAGCTGCTCTTGATGAAGGAGCTTGTACAGCTCAGGTAGCAACAGCTTGAAGATGTTAGTTCGCAAGCTAGCTTCATCCTGATGGCAGCATGGCCCGCACGTAGTTTAGAAAAGATCCTTACAGTACGGCACCGCGCTGCGTGAGGCAAGAGCTGAGCCTGCAGAACGTGCTGAGGTGACTGATGAGTCCTGGGCTCGAAGCGGGGAGCGGTGAGGAGCGGTGGGGAATCTGTGAGGCGTTGCTTTGCTGTTATGATAGCAGAGATGCCCGTCTCGTGGTGATGTTGAGATGCAGACTTTTTGGTACTTCCTATAGATCCTAGAGCATATGGGCCCATGAAGGACACTCGAATCCACAGCCCTCAGCCCCACTGTCCTCATCAACGCTTGACCAATCGTCGCATGAATCTTCGAACTCTTCAGCAGCCTCATCAGGGTATGGAAAGCCCCTGGTTATGAACACCTAGCTGCACCGAGAGGATGGGGCGCAGTCTCCTCACTCCCGACAAGCCAGCAGTCACAGAGCCCGCAGCTTAGTACTCGTTGTAAGGCCAGCTATTATCATATGACTCCCTTCAACTCGCGACTTCACAGTGATGGCGATACCTGCAGCTCATAGACCTTCACGTATACGCCTTTTCAACCCCTGAATGCATTAAGAGCTGTGGACTCCTCTTTCGGCTTGTCTGCCTCACAGCGCTCCGAGAAAGCTTCAGTCCGGTTTCCCACTGTTGTCTCCTGCCGAGCAACAACTAGTCATTCTGGTTCTGCACGCTCTCGAACTTATGCTTGGGTGTGCAGCACGACAGGTGCCAGTGGAGTTGGAGTTTTGGGCCAGGTTGGCCTCCAGGTGCGCATAGGGTTCAGTGGTGCGCTGTTAGGGTTAGCATGCGCCACCAATTAACGGAAAGCCCCCCAAGCCAATGCCTCCTAATGCCTGTAGCAGGAAAAACATATGCGTTGGAAGGCCCAGCTGTCCATCGAATAGAGCCCTGAGTCGACGGAGTATACCTGCAGAGGTCAGAGTTTAGGGTTGACACTAGTAAGCACCAAATGGAGTCGGTCAGCCCATCACAATGTCGAGCTGGTGCTGTAGCAGGATGACAAGCATACAGCCACGGCAAGGTACCGCCTCGTTCCTCTCGACCTTGGCTTTGATCAACTGCGAGTCGATCGGGGAGCCATTCTTTCGCTCTTTCTTATCCTGCCGACATCTAGCCCTGATTTTAGAAAGGTCGGTTGGTATGTTTGAGAAAGCTTTTGACATCTCTGAGCATTGCATCTCTCTTGCAAATGGGGCAACCAGTGCGATGAGAGTCAGCCACAGCCGTACTCAACTACGATGCTTGCTTGAAACGCTTCTGGTCCTTCTTTTCCTGGAGAGCGTGGGCTGTGAAAAGTTGGGTGGGGCAACGTCAGCCGCCCGAGTCAAAAACAAAACTCAGCATGGTCTGGCCTGGCCGCGGGCATGCCCAGCTCGGGTCTTCTTGCTCTCTTTCGAGGACTTCTCCTGCATGAGCTGAAAGCCGCCGGGGACCCCTCCCCCTTTCATGCTTTTTGCAGGTGTGCTCACGGAATCTCAAGGGACAAGGCCACAAGGTGCCAAGTTATTTAGCTTGCTGCTCCTCTGGGGTTACTACACTTTGCTTGTCAACCGTTCCCTCCTCGGATGGCTTTGAGTTCGACGTGTCTTTGGAGGCTTTTGTGACCTGCACATGGGCTGTTTACAGCAGCTACCTGATTCCTGAACAACTGACAAGAGGGCAGGGCTCAAAGCGATGACCCTTTCTAGAGACTCACGCGCCGCAAAGGTGAAAGTGCAACTGCCCCTTGCTGGGTTCATGGTGAAGTTAATTACTCTGGACATAACCTCACAAACCTGATCCCGCAGCTCAACGCATGCTCACCTTCACAGCAGTTTACGCCTGCATTGCATGGCAGATGGATTCCGACAAGATTACTCTGCAAGGACTTGAACACCCCGCGTGCCTCCGAATCCAGCGTTTTGGTCCTAGTTCCGGTGAGGTGAGCCATGCGGGCAGAGTCCTCCGAGCACAGATCCGTCTGCCACAGGCTGCGTATCACATAGACGGGAGGAAGATCTGGGGTCTGATCGGGTTGATGGACTTCGCCTTGCTTGTCAGAAGAAATCCCCCTACGAGCTTGAGACGTTGTGCCTCTTGACACGAAAAACGTCTGCATTTCATTGATTTCATGCGCATCAGCAAAATCTCTAGCATCCGTCCTCGCTACTTGATTCACTGCCCACCGATGGCCGTCGCTCCTTCGAATATGATTCAAAGGGCCGTTCTGTCTGATGCCATGCTTGTGGTGAGAAGCATCCTGGTGGTACCCGCAGACATCTGTCATATTCTGTCATGTTTGGCCAAGACAAATCCACGAGCGATGGGTGCTCAAGCCCCAATAATGCACCATGCTGTATTACATTGCATCATGAAACAAAGAGGTGCAGGGTCTCTAGATGATTTCCTCGCCTCTTCGGGGGCGGGCCTTGCATCCTCCTTCTTGGCAGCTGCATCCTCCTTAGTCACCGGCGCTTACCTCAAAAGTCGTGCCATCGAAAGCCCTCCAGAGAAACGCAGGGTTGGAACCCTCGGCTCGTCCCTCTGCATTGGAGAATATTGTGGTCTAATAATCGTGAACATGGTATGAATGCAACATGTTTCCTGAAGGCTGCAGCCTAGCAGTATTGAAAGCCAAAGTCCCACAATCCGCAGATATCCGCAGGCAGGCCACCTTCTTGGAGTCTTGACGTTTAGCCGGGTCTTTGGCCTTGCGTTTTCCAGCAATTCCCTGTGGTTGAGCCCTAAACCCACAGACTGTGAGCACACGAGTTCATGGACGGATAAGGAGATCTGTGCAAGCGCGCGGCATCTCATTTCGCTTGAGGACGCATTTCTTTGCCAGGATGTTGAGACGATAATCAGTCTTGCAAGCTAATCTACTGCCGGTTAATGCGGCTCAAGACCAGCTGCAAACAGGCAAACAGGCGACTGGCCCAAGAGTTTTTCAAACCATGAGCTGTTGCAAAATCAGTGAACTTCAGCGCAGGTAGACGACCCGATCAAGCCGCAGATAGCAATTTCCAGTAATGCTTCGGAAACTGCATCGTGGTGCCGCACATGTTCTACTTTGATAATCCACAGGAGTCCACAGAGCACGCCAAGGCAGGGATGCTTCCAGCAGCTTGGCCTTGTCACCTTCCTTCTTGCTCTTTTCTTTTGACCTAGCTTCGGCCCTCAGCACAAGGCATGTTGTTGGACATTGGGAGCTCCTGTTGTAGGCCCTGTAGCACTTGGGCACCCTATGCTGAGGTCTGCGGCTCCTTGCGCTTGCGGAAGTCGATCAACTTTTGCCGCCTTTCCTGCAAACTGTTGCCGAATGTGGACTTCAGATCAGATCAGGCGTAGAAGTCGAGCCTAAAGCACCATTACGGCTGTCTACTTGGCTGTGCTACTCCTAGCAGGTCCTAGCATCTCTCGACATCTCATTGGGCAAGTCCAGCCTCCTCCTTCCGCTGCATTTCTGCATATGCGGCGCCTGAGAACAAGCAGGAAAACGCTCTACGAATTCCTCGCGCCTCGGGAGCACCATCTCTGCAAAGGTACCGAGCATTTAATGAGCTCATCCAAGACACGCCCATACAAGCCAAGCGCTTGAGCCCCCTGCGATTCGCAGCATCATCGAAGGGATCGCCCAAAGCCAGATTCTTGGCATTCTGCTCCTACACGGACTTGGAAGGTGCAAGTAGGTAGGCATGATCACCGCTGGCAAGCAAGAAGATGCACCTTTTTGCGAGACTTCCACCTATGTGCTCTCAGCAGGGTTGATGGCTTTCGTTCTGTGTCTTGAACAGGGGCAACGAGGTCCACTCCAGGGGCGGACCTGGCAAGACCTGCGTACGAGCACCTAAAGACCAAAAACATTCTGATCGGCCTCGCATGTTGGGCCTGACCATCCTCTGCAACCCTGAGAAGAGAGGTGCTGATACAGGTAGGAAGGGAAAATCGCAATACACTCTACCGCAGATTCAAACGGGTGGTAAAAAGTGCCTTCGGCACTGCTCTGGGAGAGCTCCACTTGGACAGGCTCTGTGCCCAATACCTACCAATAATCAACTTATCGAATTGTCATGCAATGCAGATTTTGAGCAACCCTCTTGGCGGGCCGATACGCCGCTCTTGCCGGCGTGGCTGCTGGAGTCGTGTGAAACAAAATACGTACCGATTCTCACCGGAGATTTGAAAACAAATGGCATTTGTGCCAGGGCAAGCCGCATTGCGGGGAGAAAGCTCTCATGCTTTTGGTGTCATCCTTCCACGTACCGCTTACATGCAGACTGTCCACAGCTACTCCCGTCGCACAGCATTGCCTCTGAACAAGGATTCGCGAAAATTTGTGACAAATTTGGTAGGTCTGACTAGGCCTTGCCTAAAGTCTGACACTTCTGATTCAGGGTGCTTCATCTTCAGAGCTGCTTGATGCATCATCAGCTCCTTCTTCCTCCGGAGCGCGAAAGTTGCCGAGGTCAGCCATCTTCTGCAGAAATGTCTGCTTGGATATCGAGCCTCCGCCCTCAGTCCTCCAGAGACTTAAGACCAAGAAAATGCATAAGACCATGCACTTTAAAGGCTCACAAAACATCCAGAGCCTATAACCCTGCCGTGCCTCATGACTGCACAAATGTGGTCCGCCACCTCCCAAGGCACCACTGCACGCAGAGTGGACGGATTGAGGATGCCCATGCCCTCCAAGCATGTCACGGACTCACGGACTTGGGTTAGGGCAAGACTTGATTCACGCTTACTCCACCTATACTGTACTTCGAAGACTTTATCAAGACAGGAACGCAGTTCCCCAACAGACCCTCACTCTTTCAGGCTTTGGGTGGAGCTGGCCAGGCTGATTAAAGGCCGGAAACAGATGCAAACAACCGCAGAATGACGGGCCCAAACAGGCTAAGCTTGCCTCCATGATCATTGCATCGACTGCCTCGTTCCAAAGACGCCAAGTTGCTTGAGGCACGGGGCGTCTGAGCACCTTGCTGGTAGCTCTCTGGATCTTTGCAGGCTTCGTGGCTGAGAACAGGCCTTCCATCTTTGTGAGCCTCTCCTCCTCCCTTGCAACGTGCGTTTTGAGGAGGTCACACACCACCTGATCCATGGCTACGTTACCAGGCTTGAAACGATATTGCTGCGGGCACCTAGCGGCCACGAGCTCTTCTTTGGTCTTTCGGCCCCTGGTCTCTGCACGTTGTTGAGAATCCACATACTCCATGAGAATCACCTGTCGCAGAAATTCTGGAAGAGGCGGCCGCGCCATCCATTCGCGATAAAATTCTAGCATCCCGCGGCTGTGACTAACCTCACCCCTGAGCACCTGTAGCTCATGCAGCTCAGAAACCCAGCTCTCAAACATGTTTAGGTGGCGAGGAGAAGCTCTGGGGCATAGCTTCTTGAGGAAAAGGGTCCATGTAATTTTGGTACCCTTCATGCGAAGGGTCTCCAAGTCATCCAGGGCCTGGCGCAGCTTTCCAATCCAGAACTCCGGGTCAATGCTGGTGCCCACCGCCTTCTCAGCCTCGGCGTAGGTCAGCCCGAAGTCACGCGCTTCTTCACAATGGAGGAAGAGGTCGCGGATAATCTGCATGTGGCTTCGACGCAGCAAGCTGGACTCGAGAAGCACGGCAGGCATAGTAGGTAGCTCAACCGCACCTCATGGTCAGCAATGGGACAAGGAGCTACCAGGACCCACTGGTACGTTGGCGAACCGCCAGCATCCTACTGTCAATGCACAAGTCGATATTCAACTAATTAGCTGAGTTTAAAGGCGCGTTCATGCCCACGAACGCGACTACTGCAGAATTGCGGAAAGTAAAGCCTGCGCACGAGAGGGCTTCTCCTTGCGTTTAATTTAGCGTAAGCTAGTAAGCAACGATACCAATTTCATGGCACGACCAAGGTGTAGACAAACCCATTCACTACTCACTCCTTTGCTCTGGCTTAGCTTCCGTACTGCGTCAAAGCACGGGTGTGGGAGAAGCGCAGCGTCCGGCCATCTTCGAACAGATCCGGGTCATCATCCAGCCCAGGCTTTGAAAAACGATCCAGAAAAAGTGCAAAGGGCGCTGACAACGGATAGCCGTTTATTCCGAGGAGCCAATCCTCAAGAATTGCACTTGGCACGGGGCCCTCTTCCGACCTTCCGGATGCTATCCTGGAGTAGAGCTGTTGGGCTAAATGCTCTCGCATTCTGGCTTCCTTCGCTGTGTTTGCAAGGTTGAAGACACAGGCGATGCCATGGAACAGCGAGCACATCATCGTTGTAAACTCTGCCAAATCGAAGCTTTGACTGTCGTCCTCATCAAAGACGCCTAAGAGGAAGCGGACCTTTTGCTTCTTAGAAACGGTGTTGGAAAGCAAGACGGAAACGGTTAAGAAGGCTGGCATGGACACTCGGACCTTCTGATAGTCGGCGGCAGTCCTTGTGTGCTGGACCTTTACATGCTGCAGGGGGTCAAAGACCTGGACCAAGTCCAGGACCTTGGGCATGCTCATCGCGGAGAGCTCCTGCAATTGGTAGGCATCAACCAAGGTCGGAGCCTGCCCGGGAACCCATTTGCCTAAACTCTGCCAGCGATTGTAGACTTCCACCCAGTGATGCAGGGTGCGCGTCGACACCGACCTACAAATGGGCGACGGCGTGCCGACCAGCACGCGGGCCCAGGAGCTCTGCCACCAGTCGAGCTGTGGATCTTCTTGGCTGATGGCATCCACAACCTCTTCCCAGGAGTCTTCTGCAAACGACAACCGCTTACTACTGAGCCTAACTTCACCCTTGGTGTCCGTAAGATCCACGGTCTTCGCCTTCGCCTTCCTCATAGATGGCAGGGAAGGTAGACCGGTGCTGACGGGTAGAGACTTGGTTTTGCAGACGGCGGTCGGGCGTGGCGAGCACTGCGTTGACAGGGTTCTGCTTGTGCGAGTGCTCTCGTTGCTCAACACGCGCGGCCGTGGGGAGGAGCAGGGGCTGTCTGAGTCGTCCCACGGATCAACTGCTGCCGGACCCAGGAAGTCCTCCTCTTGGAAGCTGGCAATCGTGTTTTGGCGGTCATCTGCCTGGATGCTGATAGCTGGCCTTAGCTTCTTGAGCCTGCCCGAATAAGTAGCTGCACGAGTGCGAGGGGAGGTGGGACTGCCAGTTTCTTCTGGCGAGAGTGGGACGAAACTGAACGCATCATGTCCGGCTTTCTTTTGTCGGCTTCCCCTACATGAGGAGACTGGGCAGGACACGACGCCCCGGTCGGAGTCCACACCCGTGGCAGCCATGGCTCGAAAGTGGGTGTTGACCCCTGCTTGCGCCAAAACTGACAAGCCGCTGAAACATCGGAGTCCAGACTTCATACAAGGACCTGCACGTCTGAAGCTTCAAACTCCCATCTTCGTGTTACAACATAGGCGACCAGCATTGCTCCAAACCTGCGTTCTCCCGCTATCGGTGCAGGAAATGTACAAACAGTTTGGGCATCATTGTCACACCTAAGAGACCTATAATCTAGAAGAACATTTCCACGCTGTCCATGTTAGCTTTGTGTCAATTTGTTCGGCAACTGCAGGGCCATCTTAAACATTTGCTTACTGTACGAAAAGCAAATCCCCATGTGAGCAGCTGCATAAATCACTTATAAAGAGTTAAATAAAATATCAAGGGTATCGTTTTTGGGGGGGCCTCTCGCTTTACAGGGTTTTGGCACACTGCGGTGTTTATACATGCTTTTGGATTGGATCCTTATACGTCGCCCATTTGGATGTAACTATCGTGTTTTACTACTGTAGGGTTTTGTTCATGTCGGGACGTTTTTATCTCCGCCTGACCTGGGCTCCTACACACAAAATTCATTAAGGCGGTCGCCATACATCTTGCTTATGGCTGGCCTTGGCGAGCCTGCCGGTCGGATCGCACAGCGGCTCACGCATGCCTTGACAGGTAGGCATCTGAGCATAACAGCATAAACAGGGAAAACGCATGTCTTCTGTTCCTTCGCCTTCAACTACACAAGCAGGCCTTTGAAAGTCACTGGCGGCGATCATGGAGCCCTGCAATCCCTCCATCGGTATCACTGTGGCAGACAGCTGCGTTAAACAGAAAAATGCGCCCCCAACCATCCAAAGAACCCTGAGTACCTGTGCTTGTTGCATTTGACAAGGCACTCTCGATATCGCTGACAATCTGCTTTGTGAGGGCTTTGTTCACCTGTCTGTAGAAAAAGAAGAGGCGCTGAATTCCGAAGCAGCGGTCATGGCAAGTCCACCACAAATACAATCACATCGTATATCAGCACACTGAGACTTGAAATTCAGGATTACCACGTTAAAGCAGACCGAAAAAACGGGCAAACGGTTTGTGACCCAGCGGCCTTCATGGCCTTCAACCTGGGCGTATGTCAAAACGCATGCAAGTCAGGAACCTAAAGCGACAAAAGGGAGTAACCTCCAGGATCTGTAAGATTCCAGCTGCTTCTCTACGCACTTCATCATGAGCTCGAAAACTTTCACCGTCACACCCAGACCTGCAAAGGGAAGCAGAATAAATCGCCCTTCTGGTGCATAATGTCAAAATGCTCGTAAATTCGGCCATACGTCCTCAGCTGAGACGACACTTCGAGGGCCTGTATGAGCGAGGAAGAGGTCCGGCCCTCTGTAGGCCTCCGCGGCGGGCAAACAAAGGAAAGCGGCCCCCTCACATTTCAAACAGAGGCCTGAGCACTCAAGGTGTGGCATCGCAAAGAAGAATGCAAGTACAGTCAGATGTCCTGCTTCACAACATAGACGTCAGTGTTGTTCTAGATCCACGTCGCACCCCTCACAAACTGAATTTTGCTTTGACGAGACCTTCGCGGAAGCGCTACAGTGCAAGTTCCGGACATCTAGCAATCGTTTTGCCACCGGACTGAAGCTTGTCGCCGGGATATCTAGCTATGTATGAACACTTCCACAGCATTAGCTAGCGTCTGGCCTCATGCAGTCTGAACGGACCTCTCGGGTTGATGTTTTCACGTCTCAGGATGTCAGACTGATACACCAAAGGTGACTTTCACGCACATGGCACGCGCAGCGGACAAAATGAACAACAAAAAGGATGCAGACACATCCCGCAGGTACCTGAGCATGTTCTACTGGCCATGGCCTTGCCGCCCCAGAGGCCGCCGAGGTAGTCCACAGTCCTCTTCCTTTGCTCAAAGGTGATGGGTGCCCAACTGACAGGGGTTGGCATCATGCTTTCTGCTTCGCGCCTACTGAGTTCGCACCCATTTCTTGCATAGATGCTCAAAACAGCAAACCCGTACCCGTATGCGTCACAATGCCTTCCAAGAGGCTTTAAGTGGACAAGGTTTCTGTTCTCGAAGAACTTTTTCATGTCCTTGTCCTGCTTGTTGGTAAAATGGTAAAACTTTCAAGCAGCGTTTTTTCTTGGCCGATTGCAGCATGGTGTGCTGCTGGCCACTTTTAACGAACCGCGCAGCATAATCTTAAGAAAAGTCCCCGGATTCCTGGACACTGCAGGCTCCTTCAAACGCCTTGCAAAGCTATGGAGTCCCTTCCATATATGCCGCCCTCAACCGATAGACTCTCTCTTTTTGATGTAATTACACTCAGAGAAAGAACTTGGTATATACTCATGACCATGAGGCACCCGTGCTAGCTGCACCTCTCCAGGAATAGGAGCTGCACTAGCTGCGGTGCTCTTCACCAAAAGCTGATGTTTGGGTAGCATGCAGGCTGTTCGAGAACTGGGTCTATCTCATTCGATGACACAGCGTGCAGCAATGCCCTTCAGAGAAGCTGTCTCTTGAAGCGGCACTTCCTATCCTAACATTGACTACCAGCTCTTGTTTATGCTATACCCAACTTTTTCCGGACTTGTCCGTCGCCATCATGTTGTAGAAGCCATCGACGAACTTTTCCAGCGCCTCCTTCGGGCATATTCTGGCAAGGACATGCAAAGGCTAAGCGTCAGGCTGATACTGACCGACATATCTCACCTTTCTTCCAACTAAATGTTTGACCTTTCTGGCATGGCAGGCACGCTCAGTTCCCGGGCGCGCCTGGCCCCCAAGCTTCTCGAAAATGCTATCTGGCCCGCCTCGCAAAACTGCAAGCTGTCTTCAAACGGAAGTGCACATGTCACTGGCCTTGCTTGGCTGTAGGCATCTAGGACCCACAACACTAATCCGGAGGAATCTGAAACCTGCCTGGATGCTCCAAGTAGTGGAGCCCGACATTGGCAATGGCTTGTGGCATTGCGTGAATGTCCAGAAATGGCTATGGGCTATGGGAAAATTTGCTTCAGGTGTGGAGTTTGTGCACTTGATGCTTGCAAAGCGGTGGCTTTAGCACCGGTGTTAAACACGCCGTGCTTGCCACTGTGTTTGGTGATTCTGCGGCGGTCTTAGGGAATAAGGGGTGCAAGCGGTTTTTAGGGCTGCTGGCCATACTGAGACGGCGGCCTTGCCCGAAATGTGCGCGTTTTGGATGCCGCCACCTTCTGCAATCTGATTCACGAGTTTTGAGCCACAACGCCCATCCAAAGCTTCGAGCATCATGACCCTGCATATTAGGCCTGACTGTCGACAGTCCACGAATCTGGGTAACTCTGCAAAGTTGAAGAGCCTGACTACAAATAAAAACACTGCGAGGAATGCAATTGAAGGAAAACCTTGGAAAAATCTTCTGCAAGCTAACAGCCGGCGCTGCACCATCAAACGTGAGATGAGTCTAGAGCCATGAGCCTGGGAGCTGCCGATTTGCCTTGCAACCGAGTGGCCCTCACAGTGCAAAAATGAGGCAGGCTAAGCTAGGCTAAGCATTGTGAAGCTAGGCTACTCGGCCAGGCAGTCTATTTTGGAAGCGCCGAGCTACCTTGACGGCAGCTCCGCAAACATGAGACTTCAACATCTAATGGAACCACTGAGCACGAGCTTGGGGCTTAATTAGGGAGATTGTCCATACTTAAGCTAAGACACGTACTTCAACTAAGACACCGGCTGTGCCACGTTTGTTAGATCAGCTTTCCGTGTCTAGCCTTAGCCGTGCAGTAATTACCTATCTACCAACAGTGCTCAGCTGGCTGGGTGCTCAGTATGTAATGATGCTGCAACTTGTCATCCCTCAAATGGGAACTAGTTGCGGGCTGAGCCCCTCAGCAGAAGCAGCGCTGCAACCGCCAGCGAAAGGAAGCCCCTGGCTCCAAGATCTGCGTTGCTTTTGCTGAAGCATTTGAAGTATCCAAACTCTCCCAGCCTCCTATACTGTCGGAAGTCTTCAAGCACTGCGCCACCAGGTGCATTGCTTGAATGCGAGCGCTGAGCAGAACACCAGAGCTCAATATTCTGAAGCCAAGATAAGCCAAGAACACCCCAGACGAACAAGCACCTCAAGTCTTGTCTCGAATGGCAAAAGACTACGCATATGCTCGACTTGACAAACTTCTGATGACCTGTGACGGTTAGGAGGCTGGTGCCGCCGGTCAAGCTGACGTGTCAACTAGCTGTGAAAGACCCTTGTGTGCTACGCGAAGCCCCGACCTTCGCGCGCCATTGCAATCGATGTCACAACCTGTGCTCACGCTCTTGCTGACGCAGTTTCTTGAAGGATGAATGTTGTGGCGCGCTGGGCGTTTGGTCGATAGACGGCTTGTCCGCACGCACACGGATGAAGAAGTTTATGTGTATGTGCACAGTTTTAAGGCTTAAGCATACATGAAATGTGTACATTGGCTGAAGTTCCTTGTCCAATCCATTGCAAAAGCCACCAATAATCTAGGGGTCCGATCTCTTGGATGGGGCCGGGGTTGCACAAAGTGAATAAGGAGCTATCGTTTTACTCGCGTGTTAATTATATACTTCAGCTGAATGAGGTACATACACCCAATGCTACTTAAAGATTGTGTGGGTGATGATGCGGACGGTCTACTTGGATTTGGTTTTTCTGCGAGTGCCAGCTACTCACGGGAGGCATGCTCAACTTCACTTGTTTGTGAGAGCCCAAATGATTGCTCACATTAACTCGAATAAGTCCAGACTTGCATTGACCTTGTTCGGACCGCTCCCGGTGCAAATTATCGTATTGTCATGATCTTCCTTCAATATCCAAGTGTTATTCAACGGGGTAAGAGAATGGCTGCCCAGCCGCCTGGAAGAGAAGCCCGTGCTGCTTCGCATGAAGTTTTCCTCTGCAGGGATTGATTCTTCAAAAAAATAGTGGAAACGGGACAGGTAAAACTGCTTATGCTAAAGGAAACGGAGATCTTCACAAAACACTCCGAAAGAGGTGGAGATACCTGCATTTAATTTGCCCTGGAGAAACTTCTAAAACAGCGTCTTGAGGCACGTTTTTGGAAAACCAGCGCTATCGGAAGCCCTACATCACCCAACCCACAGGGCATGGCGCTGCGAAGCGAAGCAGGCGTTGGTGACCTTCCAGCTCGTAGTAAAACTACAGCACCTATTGAACCATGACACTCTTGACGGAAACCGTGTCTAGGTTACAAGGGCATGGATTGAGCACACTTGCTTGGTTTGCATGTCTACTGCACTGCGCATTTGCCGTGCAATCCGGATTCGCTGCCTTAGAGCCAGCTACCAACACAAATAATGGCAGATTGGATGCCTCAACCTTTCCCGACAAGTGACAAGCAACGTCAATCACTCCCAGTGATGTAGACGCCCCACATCCAGACAGCAGGCCTCTACTTCAGGGCAATTCGTACCTCGGTCACCATCCGCAAGAAATCGCCGGATTTCTGAACAGCTGTGTATTGTGGAAGAAGATCGTAAAATTTTGCCCTACTGCAGAAGCCTGAGGGCTTTTTCCAAAGCAACTGTGACGCGAGCATGGCATCATCTCAAAAAATGCACAGCGACGAGGGTGCAATGATCTCAGTGCTCACAGCGCACACACATCCATGCCATCACTGGGTGCTCAGTAAAGCTTTTCTGGAGTTTATGTTTAGGAGGACTCTTTACTGTTCCATTCTCACTTTCTGCCAACCAAGCGCCAAGACTTATTGCCACTGGACAGCTGAAGGTTGGTGATGTCCGCTCTAGTGCTGGCCATGATTTAGTGTCCAGCCCCCCGACTCAGAAACCAGAAAGCTCTGACATTCTCGGCCAGGCATATAGCAAATCTGACCGAGATGCAAGACTTGCGTTCAGCTGGGCGAGATGGATTGCTGCAGTACATGTGACACTTCCAATCCTCGGTGTGAAAGTGCAAAGCACCAGCTTGTTTCCTAGCGCTGCACATCAGGCACTCTTGTGAGTACAAGGGAGAACTCTTGGAGACCGAAAACGAAGAACTTAGAACATGAATGGAATGTCACCTGGATCTGCTGTGCTGTGCGATCCTCTTCCTTTGAAGCTTAAGTTTAGGTGCTTCATGGCAAGGGTCATCGCAGCTCCAACCAGTGAAATTCCAGATGCCTTCGGCGCCCCGAGCGGGGCATCTGGCTGCCTGCATTGCGGCACACTGTGCTGCGCTCAGCTGGTACACGAGGAATGCTTAAATCTGCAGCATGCCCTTCATAGCTAGCAACACGCTTTCCATCACAGCTTGAGCCTTCTTGCCTCACGTGTTCCATGCCTATAGTGGATTTCGCCAGATCCAAACGGTACAGTCAGCTGAACCCAGCGCCTAAATCTACATGTTGGCAGCGGCAGGTTGTTTGCCAAAAAGCGTGAGAAGCGGACATGTTGAAGACGCTACACACCAGACAAGTCCACATTGCGGGGCCTTGTTCTGATCGAACAGGAACCCTTCCTCGGGTGCACTGTTTTGGGATCTGAGGATGGCAAACTGCCGTGTTTGGGTTCGGAGGTGTTGAGATTTTTGGGCTGGGGCAGCACAGGCCCGAGGCCCCTGGAAACCCACTTGAGACCTGTCAACAAGACAACTGAAACCCGTCATGACCGTCATGCTCTTCAGGCCGCGCAGCTCCGCAGAACGCACTAAGGCCAAGGGAGGCCAAGGAGCCCCAGGGGACTCGCACTGTGCAATGCCGGCTGTCTCATCCACCGTGCAGTCTTGGTACACCTCCAACCAAGCAGAAGCCACTTGTGGCGCAAAACGAGGTTTTTGGATTTGTTGTTGCGGTATGGATGAAGCTTTGACGATTTGAGCCTTGTTGCCTGTAAATGCCGGGTAGAGGCAATTTAAGTCCAGTGTAAGTCATTCCGATTCAAGGATCCAGATTTGTCTCTGCGTTTTTGTCATTTCTAAAGATCCTGATCCTGTGCTCCCATATCCTGATCTCACTTGATGTGGGGATTCCATTCTTGAGAACCGAGGTTTGGATCTGCAAAGGGCCTAATTAGTGAGTGTTTGTCTGTTCTTGACCTCATGGCCCACCGTCCATCCCCATTATGTCAGTCTTCTGAACTTCGAAATTGAAGCAAGCAGTTGCAAGGGACTGGATCTTTCACTTCTGCGGAGAAAAGAGACTTTATTTCCCTCTCAAGAATAAAGGTTTGGTTCTACAAAAGGCCCAATCTGTGAGTTGTTCTGATTTCTGTGATATTTATCTACTGGGCAAAAGAAGGAACTCTTGCTAGAGAGTCACTTTATGAAGAAACCATTAACCTCTAGTCATAAAACCTTCTCCCCCGGCAATAACAAATGTACCCAGGTCGTCTTTACCATTGCAATGTAAAGTTACTGAACAAGCTTTATAGGTCCCTGTTAAAGTAGCATGATAACACTACCCTTCTTCTTCGTTGTGAATTCGAGTTTGTGTCTAGGAACTAATGAATTTAGATCAATAATTGGAATTATGCGCTTTCTTCGTATGCATTAAAGAAGTACATGCTTAAATGGCATTCTGCGGCATTCTTTTTCGTCACGTTCTTTACAACAAAGTGCCAATCAACAATGAACAAAATGACCTACGAACTGGAAGAAATCCTCAGTTCCATCAGTTGTACTTCCAAGTCTTCAAGTTAGATTCATTGAGACAAGCCTGACCTTCAACAACAAGTTGCTAGAAACCCAAGCAATGGATTCTACTTCTGAACCTTTACCTGACGTACATTCTTTTATATGAGTTCATGTAGAAAAAGGCGTGTCTGAGTAAGACGCGCTAAGACTTAAAAGAAATTCAAAGCCCAACTAGATGTTGCGGGGTCTCCCCGGAAGCCAAAAATGCAACGTACCAAGATGTGCAGTTCCATGTACTGAGGAAATGCTTGGGCTTCAGGAATTCGGAACCAAGACCAACCCACCCCCTCAACCCAAAGAAAACACATAGATGATCCATGGTTCCCCCACAATCGTATGGGTCCTCCCCCACTGTGGAGCTGTGGTGCTGGAACCCTTCCGTGGTAGTGCCAGCTTACGATAGAGCCTAAGTAGAGTTATAGCCCCAGGTATAATCAAACTGCTTGAGCCTTGTAAGAGGTAAGTTCTTGGTCTAACGAGGCAAAGTGCTCGCATGTGGGCAGATTGGAACATGCGTTGTAGTCCTCCTTTCAGCCCCATGTGACTCTTGGCACTTTTGAGATGCGACGAAAAAATCCGACTGAGCAGAATGAAAGATGAGATTATGATGACGGAAAGTTTCTACTCCAAATAGTTCATTAAAGGTCACATGGTTTTCCCGAACGCGCATAGCAAAGGCTATGCTTTCAACATGGGAAGGGAAGCAAAAAATAAAATCGAAGCTTGCGCTTTAACATGGAAAAGGAACTAGCTAACGGAATCTGGGTATGGGCTCTGGAGCCTGACATTTAGAATAGAAGTTACGGTCCGCCGCTTAGATGAACATGACAGAGTGGAGGCTACAAGGTGTTCAGACGAGTTTCTTCACATGTTCAACCTTCATTTAACAGATTTGCATGGACGTAAAGGATTTATTGTAAGTCCTCGAAACTGAAGATTGAAGATTTAAAGAACCTTTTCTGAGAATCTTCAATTTTCAGTTCGGAGTTTCTGAAATAACCGTTCAATCCATTTATTGAAGCCTCTGATTTTGAAATTGAAGATTCAAAGAACACTCTTCCGAGAATCTTCACTCTTCGGTTTGGAGGATCTAAACTAAATCCGTTACATCCACTTAAATCCTGTGTTTCGGAAATTCAAGATTGAAAGAAAGCTTTTCTGAGAATCTTCAATCTTCA
>CAJNIZ010043047.1:0-59113 GCA_905231905.1 Symbiodinium pilosum
TATAGGAATAAAAACCATGGCTCAATTGTTTCTGTTGCCGGTGTTATTTCACAAGCGTGGCTCTGCTGGCAATTTGGTTGTCAATATGTCGGCTTGTCCTTGCTGTTGCTATAATGTTGGTACCAAGGAAGTGCTGACAAACTCATAGGGACTACTGCAAGCCATAACAGCACAGGCAACCACAACTGCTTTGCAGTTCGAAGTGGCTCCAAGGTGCAATCCTACTCACACAGTTCTTGCTGCAATGCTGGATGAGCTATGGAATCCAGAATTCCGTTGGCCAACTATTTGTTTGAGGGCATCTTAACTTGAGACTCCTCCTTGGCTACCAGAAGCCCTAAATGCAAAAGGTTAGGTACTGCCCCCACTCATTAACAGTTGGATAACATTTGTATTATGATTATATCGCCTTTAATTTGACCCCTCTTATAGCCTGTTAATGGGTGGGGGCAGGACCCAAGCACAAGGGTTTGTTCAAGATGTCCTGTGCTGCGGGACCAGGCAACAGCAGCAGCCTCCGAGGGGCGGGCAGCGCTGCTGTCGCTGCTTCCAGACTCATGATGTAGAAGTCCGACGACCACTTGCCAAAAGAAGTTCCATAGATATATACATATATATATATATGTATACACGTGTACATACGGACATACAAATATGTACTCAACCCTAAGCTTTTCCAAGCCCACTTATACTTCATGATGCAAAGGCGCACGGCATGCGGGAAGGGATCCACCTGAGTAAGAACTAGATAGGCAACAGTCCAGGCAACAGAGACTTAGCTGAATCCTAAACTCCAGACCCTAAGCCGCCCTTGAACCTAAACCATACACCCTAAATCCTACCTAAACCCTGATTCAGGTAGACTCTTCCCCAATCCTGCAGCCAGATGTGAGTCTTTCCAGTTCTAAGATTGAACAAGCACTGCACCCACCGGCAAACCCTGGAAGTTTTATATGTAACTAAAGATGGAGTCTGTGTGAAACCCTTTTACCCTTCCCAAGTCCCAAGTGATCCCCATGCATTGCGCCATGGCCCTCTCTACATTCAACGCTTCCAGCCAAAGCCGGTGACCCAGGCTCTCGACCCCGGCCTTGCATAGTCACCTGGCAGAACAGTATTGAAGTCGAACTCGAACCCCGCGTGTTCGCACTGTGTGCTGACAACATACCCTGAGGATTATTGTCAGAGGGATTGTTTGAAAGGCGTAAATTCTGTTCCGAAGACGGCAAGAAAACCGTCCGTGGTGGTTTCCAAAAATGGGGATCCCAATATGGGCCCCAATATAATATTTTCTAATCCTGATGATTAGGACCCCAAAGAGGAACCCCTAATTTTTTTGAAGCCCCCCCCCCGTAGTACCAGCAGCGGTAGCAGGAGGAGGACGAGGTGGAGCTGTGGTTTTAGTTCGTAGGAAGCGTTGCAGACTTAAAGTTGTAGTGTTGGTTGCTGTTGTGATGACGGCGGTGACCGATGCGCGGGCAATTACTGGGGTGACTTAATTCCAGCAGTCACAGCAGCGATGACACTGACAAGGACGAGAACCCACAAGAGGAAAGTCGTTGTTAGTGGCCCAGAAGGCAGGACCTAGGTTATTGATTAGGGCTAGGAGGAACGCCCCACCCTGTGATAGTGGTGTATTAGGCATATAAGAGGACCGCAACAAAATCCTTCTTCTCCCATATCGTCACTATTACAGGGTAGGGGGGCGGTGGGACCCACGAAGTAGGTAGTGATGGTTAGCACTCATGTAACTGCCGTGGACTCAGACCAGCTTCTGACATTTGTGTGAGATTTGGGTCTTGAGTCTTGAGGCTAGCTAGGGAAAAAACAGGTAATAACCGAGTAACGTTCTATAGTCTTACACTAGTGTTGCAGCGTAGGTTATTATCAAACTTATGGGCCCCTTTTGGTCATGGATTATATTGATTTTGGGGAACTACCCGTACATCTACCAAGTTTAGAAGTTGGAAAACGCCATCATACCTAAGGATACCCTAAACCCCCAAACCCTAAACCCCTAAACCCTAAACCCCCAAACCCTAAACCCCTAAACCCTAAGGATACCTGGCCCTCTTTGATGATGGGAGCCATTTGCAGCAGCTGTCGCCGCAGGAGCTCCTGGCGCCTTAGCTGCCTCAGCTGAAATGTCTCCCAACATTACTCCTGTAGAAATCTGGTTTAGGTTTTAGGGTTTAGGGTTTAGGTTTTAGGGTTTAGGGTCTAGGTTTTAGGGTTTAGGGTTTAGGTTTTAGGGGTTTAGGGGTTTAGGGGTTTAGGGTTTAGGGTTGAAATCTGGTAGATTCCCAAAATAAGGGACCCCAATATAGACCCCAACATAATATGGTCCTGATTAGGGGGACCCCCAAAAAGGTACCCCTAATTTTGGGAAGCCCCCATCTTACGTATTAGGGAACCCCCAAATCCCGATATAAGAGCCGAGAGGGCCGTCTCCAAAGGGTAATTCTAGAGAATCCTTTTGTATTTCCAAAAATTTCCATACATCCCAGGATCCCCAAGAGTTTTTTTGGTTTAGGGTTTAGGGGAAATTTTCAGACACAGTGATCATAGCGGGCTAAACAGCAGGGGGGTTAACACATAACAGATTTCATCCTTTACTTCGATCAAACTGATGGAGGGGCAAGTCCCTTGTGCTAAAATCTTCCAAAGCATTGCAAAGCTATTAGGAATGTCCTGTTTAGATAGCTTCGGAGGAAGTACCGCTCACAGAAAAGCTTCTGCCCAAATATTTGAGGCCAGGCTTTGGTTTCAAGAAGGGTTTAGGGTTTATAGTGTTTGGGGTGTTTGCGGAGGCCACACCGACACCCCACTCTAGCATGAGCACATTTCTGTCACTTGTTGAATTGAAGGTTTCTCAGTCACAGGGGACGGAAAAGAAAACGGAAACTATTTTCTTTCTGCCACTAACGATTCCTACTGCAAGTCACATGAACCCTGACCCATCCCAAGCCCCGCAAAATTCACTAAATCCTCTCCACTTCAGTGTTCTGGGCCTAGAACTTGCCCCGAAGCCTTAGCCCCATCACTCGCGGCTGGGCGTATCAGGACTTATGGGACCTATGGGTGTCTGCAGCGGCCTCTTGCTATTTCTTGCAAGTTCCCCCACAATTCCTGTATATCCCTATATATCCCTTAGGGCCCCCCCTCACTTTGAGAATCTCTCCTATTGCGGGATTCATGGCAGTCCACCCCTATAACCCCCTAAAACCCTAAACCCTAAAAAGACTGAACACTACACCCCTAAAGCCTAAACCCCAGACCCCTGAATCCCTAAACCCTAAAACCCTAAACCTTCCTATGCATTGGACCAAGGTACGGCTGAAGCAGGAGCTGCTTTCGGCCGAGCTGGTGCTCGGAAGCAACTGCTTGGATGGTCTTTTGACTTCGTAAATCTACCTACTATCCCTGTGGTGGAGCCCCCACTCAGTAATAGTGACTACAATGACTATCACGGCTAATGGTGGTTATGTTGGGTCCTCTGAAATTACCATTTTTCTACTGTCTCCGGGTGGGGGGTCCACCTAAACTGTCCCCAATAACCCCTAGCAGAAGCCCCATAACCCCAATTACTAAATAGACTTACTAAGTCAAGAGATCATCCAAGTTCGGAGAGAGTCTTGAGGTTGCGGGCTTAGGGCTTAGGATCCCTTACGTTGCAGGCACAGAACTCCTGGCATTTATGCCATCGGTTGTAGGAATTGATGGCTGAGATTTTCGGATCTCGGAAATCTTCAATATTTTGAAAAGCGGGTCAGCCACCAATTTTGTGTTAGCAGTATGTGGTAGTTTCCCTAAGTAGGGGGACCCCAATATACACCTTCCCAAAACAGGGATCCCCAAACAAGTACCCCCCAATTTTGGGGAAACTCGCCATGCTTGTCCTTGTTCCTGAAGATCAGGCCTCAGCCTCCACCTGATGAGAGATGCCGAAGTACTTACCTTTGGTTTATTGCGAATGAAGGAATGGAATGGAAAATGGAGACTACCATTATGGGATACTGTAGATAGGGACTATTATGTATAAGGATCCATTCCTTGATTTCTAGCTCACCAAAGGTAAGAGTAAGAGGTATGAGGTCCTTCGCTAAATCATGCGCGAGATGTTAGCCGTACGCTACGTAGCTTGATGCAACTGTCAAACTAGGAGGCATGAGACTGGGGGATGGGACGTGCGTTTGGGAATCCCGTCCCACGCAGCTACCCAAAAGAACGGGATGCCTAGCTTGGGCAGCGTAACCCTCAGAGGTTAAGCTTATGTTCGCCAGTTTTTTGTTGTGTGTTTTATTGTGATTTTTCTTCTTCTTGGAGATTTCCAACAGAAGGACTGCCTACGTACAGTTCGTCTCGGCTCCTCCTACCCCTGTTACTCCAGCTCCTATATGCCAGGATGGTTTTTCCTAGCCTCGGAAGGCTCCAAGTGTAGGCCCGCCATGTGCATTACAGCAGTTCAGTTGGTGATCCTAGAGCCCCCAATAGCAAGTAAGTGCCTCGGCCACCAAAAGAGCATCTATACAAATGAGCTATAGTCTAAACTCCCTCAAGGCGATTATACAGGCGGATTTTATAGGGGACTCTTATAGGGGTTGTCAAGGGGGATACTGCGAGTTTATAGACTATGGCTCAGATACATACGTTGCACCAAGTTTGCCGCCCCGAAGCTGGCGCAACAGAACCCTTTATAGCAGTATGGCATTTTTTTGTTCTGCAGAATCATGGTCTTCCTTCAATACTAGATAGGGACCGTGGCTAATAGGCCTGTCGTCCGCATGCTCCGAATTTGGAGGATTTCAGGGCAGGAGCTGCCTGCTGTCAGCACGGAGAACATTCGTGACATACACGAATTGAAGCGTGAGCTGTGCAATCTGCATTGCTTTCCCGTTTGCCTGCAACAGCTGTTGCACAAGGGCAGCAGCTTGGATGATTCAACCCAGCTAGACTTTCTACGGGATAGCAACAGCTTGCATGATTCTGCGCAGCCAGACGTGCTCGATGCTTATTCAATCCACCTGCAGCTTGTCCTGGCTACTGCGTCCACAGCTGCGGAACAAAGGGAGGCTTCCCATGCGTTTCGTGTTGCTTGTGGGCGTGGGGGTTTAGAGATCGCGCAGTTGCTGCTGGGAGCTGGTGCCAGCACGGGCTTGCGGGGTGGTGCGTTCAGGACGACAGCTCTCATGGAGGCAGCTAGAAACGGCCACACGGACATTACGCAATTGCTGGTCAAAGCTGGTGCCCAAAAGGACTTGCAGGATCAGAATGGCCGAACAGCTCTCATGGAGGCAGCTAGCAACGGCCTCACGAAGATTGCGCAGTTGCTGCTGCAAGCTGGTGCTGATGAAAAGGACTTGAAGGATAAGTCTGGCATGACAGCTCTTATGGAGGCAGCTTGCAGCGGCCACACAGAGATAGCACAATTGCTGCTACAAGCCGGTGCTGCAAAGGACTTGAAGGATCAGTGTGGCATGACCGCTCTCATGTTGGCAGCTTGCAGCGGCCACATGGAGATCGTACAATTGCTGCTGGAAGCCGGTGCTGAAAAGGACTTGACAGATCAGTGTGGCAAAACAGCTCTCATGTTGGCAGCTTCCATCGGCCACACGGAGATAGTGGAAATGCTACTGGAAGCCGGTGCTGAAAAGGAGTTGAAGGATCAGTCTGGCATGACAGCTCTCATGGAGGCAGCATGCAACGGCCACGCAGAGCTCGCGCAATTGCTGCTGCAAGCCGGCACTGACAAGGACTTTCAGCATGAAGACGGCCGGACAGCTCTTATGGTGGCGGCTGTCAAGGGCAACATAGAGATCGCACAGTTGCTGCTGCAAGCCGGTGCCAAAAAGGACTTGCAGGATCAGTGTGGCAGGACAGCTCTCATGGTGGCAGCTACCAAGGGCAGCATGGAGATTGCACGGTCGCTGCTACAAGCTGGTGCCCAAAAGGACTTGGGAGATCGGAACGGCAGGACAGCTCTCATGGAGGCAGTATCCTTTGGCCACACGCAGATCGCAAAGACTCTGCTGCAAGCTGATGCCAACGCGGACTTGCAGGACTTCCGCGGCAGGACAGCTCTCATGGAGGCCGCAGGTAAGGGCCACACGGAGATGGCACAGTTGTTGTTGCAAGCTGGCGCCGAAAAAGACCTGCAGGGTCACGAGGGCAGGACAGCTCTCATGGAGGCAGCTTGCGAGGGTTACGTGGAGATCGAGCAGTTGCTGCTGCAAGCTGGTGCCAACAAGGACGTTGCAGAATGAATCAGCTGTCGTGAAAGCATGTTGCTAGGGCTACACTATCGCATGGATGCTGCTAGGGCTTGCAGGATTAGCTCGGAGTCAGGCGTTGAGAGCCGCGTTTATGACAGTCTTGGCAGATATCTTTGATGTCAATGATTCTGAAAAGTTGGAACTTCATGAGGTTCAATGTTTCACGCATACCCTAGTGCCCTAGTGCCCATCGCACATGTGTAAACCAATTTAGATTCAGCAAAGTGCGGTCGACCTTGGAGCTCTAAAAACCAAGCATCTTGAGGGAACCGCATTGCAAAGAGGTTTGAACCCTGGGATTGAAGCCACATTCTTGATGACACGGACGTACAAGCTATACGACAAAAAACATGCTATGTAAAGTGTTTTCAAACCCACTCTCATCCTGGATTAATAGTTTGACAGAAATTAGTTGCAAGAGGTGGTTTACTGGAGGGCAGAGTCATGATTCCTCGAAACCGTACTGTTGATGGATGAAACGCTGCATGACATGAAGCTAGTACACATAAGGTCATGCCGGATTTTGTCCAAGTCACAGGCGCAATACAGAAGGTCTACTGTATGCGGTACAGAAGACCTACACAAGACTACCCACCTTCAGCTCAAAGGTGCTTAAGATGGGTGGAGCCGAAGAGTGATTAGATGAAGTGTTTCAGTTTAAGGGGGTTTGCTAGGAAAAGTCGTCCAATGCCATCAAAATGTGGGACAAGCACGATACGCATACACACAAACACACACCAAGAGTTATTGAAGTTTGCTGTGTAAACTTGCAGTCTGAGTCCCCTCAGACCCTGACCGGAGCCAGATAGAAGGTGTCCATAATGATTAATACATATACCCATTATGGTAACTTAAACTAAGTTCCTTGTCCTGAACTTCAGGGTTCCTCCGGGCCTCCCCTCTGGCTAATGCTAATGGCCCACCCGCCAAAATCCCCTTCTGGTTAATTACTACACTGCCAACCCCCTAACAGTAAATGCTTTCACGCTTTGCGTAGCTTGCTGGTGCGTAATGGAGGGCGGCGGAGCGTGTGAAGGTGCACAACTTTGGCTCAACTGCAGATCCAAAGCGCGAGGGCAACTGCGGCTTGGGTGTCTCTCGGCTGCTGAGACTGGCAACATAGCGGCCTAGATCATCAGATTTCGGAATTCTTTTTGGGCCACTTTTGTGCGCCTGGAAGCAACTGCCAGGGGATGGTCTTCCCAGTTATTCCGGTTGCTACGCTGCTTCTTTCATTCTTTCCTATTGGTGAGGGTGAGCGCCCACCGTTGCCCACTGAGTTTTTCTGTCTGGGGATCTCCATTGAAAACAGTAGGAAGCAACAACAGGCATTTGAGATAGTTGGTTTGTCGTGCGGGGTTGTTTTGTTTGGGGCTCGCCTGGGTAGGGGATTTCGCAAGTAGCAGATGCCAAGGATGCAATTTCCCTGGTTACCTGGTTGCCAGACGTTGCCAAGCTATGTACCTACCCCCCTGGCCCGCTATATATTGGGTTGCCATTACATTAAGGAGCTTAGCTAAAGTTACCATATTGTGGGTATTTCGTAAACAGTAGGGTTTGCTTGCTATAGTAAGTTCAAGTCCCTTAACAGCTACCCAGTCTAGGGTTTATAGGGTTTAGGGGCATCATGTTTTGGTGACAGTCTTGGTGTTGCAAGTTACATTCTTTTGGAAGAGCCAAGGGGTGCGCGAACAAGGTGAGAGTCTAGTCTGGAGTGGGGAGCAAAGCTTTCCTGGGCTTGGTTGACGTCAGGTGCATGCATAACTTAGCGGCTTAGACCCTTATGTTACCTTTGGACAGATTCTGCTTGGAAAAAACATTCTCTTTCTGCGGAGGTCACGTTGGAGCCT
This sequence comes from Symbiodinium pilosum, assembly GCA_905231905.1. Taxonomy (NCBI): domain Eukaryota; class Dinophyceae; order Suessiales; family Symbiodiniaceae; genus Symbiodinium; species Symbiodinium pilosum. The sequence continues at coordinate 8,123 of CAJNIZ010043047.1, forward strand.
CAAAAGGGCCCTGACGCACCTTATCTCTACGAGGGCTGGATGCTGCAAGCATTGCATCTGATGCTCGGTCTTTGAGATTATGGGGAACGGTTTTAGAATCTTGGTGCCTCGTTGGAGCGCCGACTGCCCGCCGAGATTGTAGTCGTTCTGGTATATACTCGAGAACCCTCACGCTGTCAAAAGCACACACACACACACATCTCTTTTTATTGCAGGTTGTTCCTTACTGCGTCGATTGGTTCCGAAACGCTGCGCAGTTCTGATGGGCGCTCATGGGTTGTGGGAGCACGAATGCGTTTCATTTTTACCTCATGTTGAAAACAGCGGTGACTTTGTTTTGTGGAGCGCGCATCGTTCCAGTGCAGCCAGGATCCCACTGGATGTCAAGAACAACATCTATACCGACACCATGGAGCAACATCTCTTCGGCTGCTAGCCCAAATGGCACGTAACATTTTGGGTTGAAATGGGGTCTCGCCAGGGTCATTCGCCGGAGACCCTTCGTTTCTTTGGAGATACCAAGTTAGTGGTCCTCATTTCCTCGATTGTTGAAAACAAGCCTTGTCTAATATGCGGCACCATTTCACCTTCAAAATTTAGAATGGGGGGTTCTCAATATGAACCCCTCCGCCCTCCCCCAAACAAGAGAGGATTCTATTCATTAAGAACCTAATCTTACTGCTTTTTCTTTGTTTTGCGATGTAGATGCCGCGGAGGCTGGGGATGCAAGAAACACCCACTTACTGGTGGTTAGTAAGGAATATTGAAAATGATCCCCATATACACCCGGTATCATCTATTATATATTGCCATATTCCCTATAACAAAGCCAGTGAGAATTTGACAGATAATTTGATGTCTGCTGCGGGTGTGAGGCTACCCGCCCTTTGCAGATCCCTCGTGCCCAGACGTTGCCACCGCCGCGCAACGGCCAATGTACTCCGCGCTTAACATGTACCGCGCCAGCGGTGGGAATCCCCAGTGCGGCAGCCGGACAGCAACTACGGACTGTCAATGTTCTGGATCCTTGCTGGACTTGGCCTTTGTGTGGCGCTAATTCGGTGGATCTATAGTTTGCAAACTGTTGGAGAAATGTCCAGACAGGCCTGCAATTGAGCTGCCGGGTTTTGCAGGGCTGCTTTTCCAACTTCCTCTAAATCTACCGACGTGTTGAGGCTCTAAGTCCCAAATAGCTCGAGCCCCTACAAGTCCCCAACCCTAAATCCTAATCCTCAATAGCTTTGGTGCCCGACCACAAGGCCCCATCTCAGCAATCCTTTCCCGCAGCTACATCAACGGCACTGCTGTGGCTGCGCCAATCGACACCGGCCTTTTTGCCGGGCTCCGCGGGTTCTTCAGTAAAAGGCTTTCGGCGTTTCTGGTGTGGCGATTTGGGTAGGGCTTTAGATCGTAGGTCTTGGGTTTTGGGGTTGTGGGATGTAGTGAACATAAAGCCGCATCTACCACAGTTTTATGGGTTAGTTCTACCTATCAGTTATGGGATAAGTACTACAAGGCTGTAGGTATTTGAGATTACAGGAACACATACAACAGGAAGCTGAGGTTCTGCGGCCTTGATGCCAAGGACCTCCGTGGGATAAGGCATGAAGTGGACAAAGCTGGATGTTGACCTTACGCCGGGACGAGCTCCTTTCTAGATGATTTTCTATTGGTATGGATTCGAAGTAGGAGAACCTGCGATTTCTTAACGTGTCTCCTCGCTCATCCTGTTTGCCTGAAAGTCGTTGGCCTCCAGCTTCCGTTGATCAGCGGACAGCGGCGAAAGGAGAGCGTGGAATTCAACGGCGTCCGCTGCCTGCGATGCAGCCTGGCGCTTTTGATGCATGCATTCTGAGAAGACCTAGTCCTAGGCCCGCAAGCGTGTCAAGTCTGTATGCCCTTGCTTGGTTTCTGAGATCGAGGCTTCAGGTGGCTGGCCACAGCTAGCTAAAATCCGGCAAAACTGATGTTGTGAGGTCATCCTCAGGCTGTGGCATGGGCCATGATGAATGTTGCCGGTATGAAGCCAGGCGTATGTGCTTTGAATTTGAATGATCCCTCAACGTACTGCGCATGAATCTCAAGACTGCGGTAGCACGGCTGTGCTCATGATTCAGAAGTGGAGGTTTTCTGAAAATATCTTTTAAGAAGGCTCCTTAGTCCATTGGTAATCTCTGAAAATGCCTTTGATCCCCTAAACCATCCTTATTCGGGGAAATTTAATTGAGCAGGGGCTTTCAGAAGAAGGTTTGGTGTAAGCAAAGTGTTGTGTTTCGTAAGATATCTATCGTAGGCAGTTCTGTGGTAACGTTGTTGCCGTAGGTAAGCTGCTGTTATGGTTCATGTTGTTGTTATATGTGCCAAGCAAACCAGTCCTGCAGTTGCAGCAGCTGCAGCAAGCCGGCGCGAGCAGCGTAAGCAGAAACAACAGCAAAGTCATGTGGTAAGCAAAGCTTGGAAAACTTGAGCTACTGTAAGAATTTTTATTTCACCCAAATAAGGTAGGATTAGGGTTTCGGGCACCGCTCAGTTGACCTTCCGTTTCCCTGGTGGATCTCAAAGTCTTGTGTTCCCCCGGGTAACTGCTCCAAAGGAATCCTTCCTGAAGCATGCCTCCTCAATCAGAAGGGGTTGTTCCCAGAAATGCTCAAAGACTGAAACCCAAGGCGAAACATGGTCGACAGCGGCTCAACGAGTTTTGGGGACGCCCGAGCTCCTAGAGCATTTGCTGCCGGTATTTCTGCGCTTCTACAACTCCACGCAGGAAGTTGCAGGCAGCTTCTTTTCAGTAGAGCATAGGGCAACTGCTAGAGGTTGGAGGGATTCAACTGACAGGAATTAATTCGCCTAGGATGCCCGGATGTGGGCATGGCGATGGGCTGATGGGCATGCTGCAATATGCAAACAGCTGTCGGATAAGAACATCTTGCTTAGTTTGGCCGTGGTGCATCAGGCGACGAATATGTGGAGCCCCGATATACGCCCTGGTTTCCATTCCATTTTCCAAAGTCTTTAGCACTTGGGGCAATACCCCTAGAACCTATTTAATTGCTGTATAATCCTTATATAAACCTTATATAGCCCTTTGTCATTGCAAGCAGTTCTCCTCAGACAAGGCGACGAATACGTGGAGTACAATCTTGCAAGGCTTCTGATCCGGCTGCTTTCCCGCCGGACCTATGAGCACGGCATCATGTCCAGATCTGACAAGGACCATCCAAGCCAGCCTCTGTGGCTGAATACGTGGCTTGGTATAATGAGTGGCTGAGTAGGTACAGCACTGGTTTGGGTCAGCAGCAAGGATTTACTTGACAATTTTTGGGTTCCTAGCATCGTATTGTAGTGCGAAACCTCGATTTCTTTGGCCTTGGGCGCTCAGCAACAGGGTTCGAAGCAAACTTCCGCACCCAGACGAGCATATGTAACACATGGAGAAAGGTTGAGTAGTAACGTAAGCAATTTGGGCAGCATGTTTTCTGTTGCCCGTAATGGCAACCTCTGGCTACGCCCTCGTGCTCTTGCATGCTGCTACTCTTGGCCTAGGCATACCACAATTCCCTAATAGAAAGAGGATTCTGGTGACCCTTACGCCTAAGATGGAGCCCCTATTTTAGTCGCATTATAATTATGGAACCCTATTTGGGGGCCTTGGGTCGCCTAATTCCTTTATTACCTAGAGGACCGTGCTGTGCTCCCCAGGAAAAATTGACAACTGGGCTTGAGGATGCCTGTTTTAATGGATCTTCATGACTTTTCTCTTTTCTAAACCCTAAGCTGAGGGTGGAGAACATCTTCGGATACATGGAGGTGAACCCTCTCATCACCATCAGCTATCCGCAAGGGGTGGTGTTGCTCCTCAGCTGTTACTTGTCTTCTTGCCAGGGAAATGGCTGAAGATTTGAAGGAGCAGTTCTTGCTAGTAGGTTAGCGAGAACCAGAAATGTAGATGTGCAGCCGTGGATGGCTCGCTTGATTCGCGTTAGGGCACTTCAACTTTAGATTCCTGAAAACAGCTTGTGTACGGTCCAGGGATCTCTGTGGCAAAGAGTCCAAGACCTCAAGCGCTGTCTAATGTATAAGTCTTGCAGACTGGTGGGTCTCTTTGAGTCGCTGTTTGGCACGGACGACGGGACCCGACTGCGCGAGTGGTGTGCCTTTGTCCTCAGAGTTTGGGTGTGGTTCAGGGCTTAGGGATTGGGAAAGCCGGAAAATCGTCTAAGGCCCTTCAGTTCAGGGTGTGGGTTTAAGGGGTTCTCATTTCAGGTTTGAGGTTCGTTGATTTCAGGCTTTTTGCAGCTGCGGCGATGCAAACGTATTACGGCCAGTCATGATGGCAGAAACAGTAGTGGTCTATACATCATGATGATCACAGCTCTGAGTAAGAGGAGGAGGAGCAAGGGCACAAGGACTTCTTTTGTTGGCATGACGAAAGCCGCAGGTGGAAAGTTTGAGACGTGAAACTTGTGATGTTAAAGTGGTTCTGGCGCGTATTGTGCGAGAAGAATTGCATGTAGCACACCTGCGAAAAGTCTGCGTTCGCATGGACGAAGTCTGAGACTCCAAAGTGTGAAGCCTTGCCTGCTTTGAAGCACAGGGATTTCATAGACAAGGTCAGCAACGTACCCCCACAAGATCGACCAAATGCACGCTCCCGCGCATACTCCCCTCTGTTTTCGCGGCTTTGGAGTAGACTGCACATGGCGGACTTTAAGGCATCAAACGTGGTTGGCCTTTGGCGTGGGCCCACAATCCGGAGATCTCTTCCTGGACGCCGGGCTACAAACTTACTGGTGGCTAGCAGGGAAGAAGGGAATATAATCTCTAAATAATATATCTCCTTATTCCCTCCTAAGCACTAGTAAGAGGGGCGATGTTCTCTACCGCCCTTTGTTTGGTTGCTTGGAGTTGTTGGTCAGCGGCTGAGGCTTCGTGGCGTGGGTTTACTGACTGGCACGGTTAAAGGTATTGTTGGGCACCCCACTCGTTTGCTTACATAGTAGTTTCCTTTGTCTTTCCCATTATCCCTTTGTAGCCCCGATATTACCCCAATATACATCATTTGGTGGCCAATCTCTTGCCTCTTAGGGCCCATGGGAGACGGGGTGCGTAAGGGACAGCAAGGTCGTGACAGCAGCAGCCTGGAACACGGCGTCCGCCATCATGAAGAGCTCCAGACATGGGAGGTTTCTCAAAATCAAGGGTCCCTTTAAGGGGGTTATAGAGAGGTTATGTAGGGATATGATATGCAGTTCGGGTTTCCCAAAATTAGGGGTACTGTTTTGGAATCCCCATAAGAAGGATTATAGTATATTGGGATCCCTCATTTTGGGAAACTACCACATACAAACAGGTAAAACTTGGCTGAAGTTTTCAGGTTGGAGGGTTGGAGGAAGCGTTGGCTGCAGAGCCTTTCTGACATAAGCACGAGCCGAGGAACTGTGGCCCTGCGACAATGGACTGCATCATGCCAAGCAGGAACTTCTCCAAAGGGATTCAGGCGAGCTCGCTGTCAGGGAAGAGTGGTTGAGAATACTACGGTCGCTTTTGTTTCAACAGTGCCTGCATCATGAGGCATTCTTCTCATCGGTACCTGATCTAGAGATGGCAAGGTTTGTGGCGTAGGTAGCGCTGAGCTGTAACAGAAGCGCTTCCAGAGTCTGGAGCTCACTTTGAAAAAATTAACGGCTCCTGCCAGTTACTGGTCTAGATCCACGGGTCGCGATGCAGCTCGTGGTGAGGACTTTGAGTATGGCAACTGATTCTATGCTCTTCTGTCAGTGTTCTGCTCCAGCAAAGGGCCCCATGATGAGGAGGATTAGGTTCCCGCCTGATGCAGCCTGCTAAAGACCTGCATCATCATGACAGCATGAGGAAGAGGGGGACTCTCGTACTTCGCCCTAAAAATTCCCTTAAGGCCGCCCTGCAGCTCCACGCATCCTAGCCTATTCGGTTCATCTCGCCAGCACGCCGAAAACTTGTTTGGCTCCTTAAGAAGTGATTTGAGATTACATTTCCGTGGTGGAGGCGGCCAATCTGCGACTCCTTGATCCTGTTGTTCTCCGAGCCGTGCCTGCAGGCACACGGGGGGACGGAATGCATCAGCCATGCTTAGCGGGTTTCCGTCACGGTCCTTATGTGTTGATGTTCCTGCGGTTTTTGCACGAGCTCAAGACGCGTTTACATCACATGCAAAGCCTCTTTGTGCACAATTCTTGCAGCAACCTCGCAGGTAGTTGCATGTTATGTCCAACCAGGATTCCAATGTCATGAGAGATTGAGAGCGAGAGAGTTGAGCTGTGATTCGGAACATAGAAGCCAAAGGCCCACTTACAGACATCTTCAATCTACAACCAAGTCGCACAACCTGGACGCCCAAAAAGAACTGTCAAGACCTCACCGCATTGTCTGTTGCCTCCTAGATCACCAACCTCGGCGTGTGCTTCAGACCGTGCAGCTTAAGTCCTTCTGAACTTTGCGGCGCATCTCTCTGTCTACTAGCAATATAGAAGCATCCACAGATACACTCAGACAAAACCTGAATAGGCCACAACCTGACCTCAGAGACCAGCTTTCCCTCGTGCGGGCCTCAGGAGCTGGGCTGATACTTGCCCTACGGGCTTAATCCGTGGTGTAGGGATTTCCCCCAAGTGCCCATAAGTACTATGTTTTGGTTTTAGCTTATTGGCCTTGCTGGCCTCACACTTTTGTGGAAGCGCTGAGACAGATACGAGATGCAGATTTATATGCTGGTTATATAGAGCCATATCGGAATTTCAAGAGGATATTACCCCAACAACGCGGAATCGAATGGCTAAGCAAATGCAAAACATGTAATGGAACATATGACACGCTACCTTATTGTGCATAGATCTTCGTGCGCTCGCAGCCTCTCGATGACCATAAAAGGCCCTGAACTCTGAGCCATGGCTGCTCCTCTGAGGTCTGAGGAGGTTTTTGCCCTGGCATGGAAGGAGGCCACTGCTGGAGCAGCATTCTCAGTGCATGGCTGTCTTGGTATTGGTAAACCCTAAATAGTAGTTTCCATTTTCTTTTCCATTATCCCTATATAACCCCATTATGTACCCTGTAATCCCTAAGTCCCTAAACCCTATTGGGTTTCAGGCTTTAAGGTTCAGGGTTGTGTGTGGTCCAGTTGCATAAAAACGTTCCTAGCCGTGGGATTTGGAAGCTTGTAGCTTTGCTGGGTTGCTCTTAAGGCGCTTGAATTAAGTTACCATAATGGGTATACATCGTAAGTAATATGGTTTCACCACTTTTGTAACTTAAATGAAGTTCCTTAACTGCAACCTACTTTGTTGAGAGGCTTCTGGGCCAGGAATCTGGGAGTTTCGGACCAGTTCATGCAGTGGTGCTTTGTATTGTCCATCACGGTTTTGGTACTGGGCTGTGAGGACCGATTTTAGTTTTGGGTCTGACAGGTTGTCTATCCTCAGTTCTTAGCAAGCTGTAGTGCAACGGGTCCCGACGGCAAGGATTCATCCATCCCCATTTTAGAGGAGGGTCCTATGTTACAGGATGCACACCCCCCTTAGTCTGTAGAGCTCACCAAAGAGTTGATTCTCCTGTGCCCCTGCTCTGGCATCCGAGCTACATCCTCAAAAAATGCTGTGCGCCAGTACAGGGCAGAATGGGCAATCCAAGGCACGCACCAATCTACTGCGACCCAGAACCGCACGACGCCTATTCTTAGGAGTCCTTGTGCCTGTTCTCAGAAAATCTCGCACCATCCTGTTTCATACCCCGGGAATGACCGTATCTTGGAGATACTGAATTTGCAAGATGTTTCCCATCGACCACTAGACTCAACCTGAAGCGCTCTGAGTCAGCATTTCAAGATAGGGCCATTCACCAAGATAGCGCAGTGCTCAGAAACCCACATCATTCCTGCAACTCCTATGATTTGAGCTGACGCTCTGTGGGGCCTAGGTAGTGATCCTTGTTAAGCCTTAGAGACCTATAGAATAGAAGCAGTAGCACAACATCCCCTCAAACTCTTTAGATACAACTTCATGTAGCTACCCTAAACCCTAAACCCAAGACAACCTTGTAGCTACCCTAAACCCTAAACCCTAGACCCACCTACTGTGGATCAGCCTCCCAGGTCCCTTCTGGCAAGCCTTCCCCGCCGGAGCCCTGGCCGCCAAAGCCGCGCCTGGCGCAGATGAGTCAACTTTGGCACCAGCTCTTCGAGCCTTTTTGGGGTTTAGGGTTTAGGGTTTAGGGTTTAGGATGTAGGCTTGAGGTCCTAGGGTGTTGTGTAGGGTTTGGGTCCAAAGGGTTCAGGATTTAGGGTTCAAAGCCTTGGGTTTTGGGTTCATGAGTCGTGGAGTGTCTCAACATTGTAGGCCTTTTCTGGGGTAAAACGTCTAGTCCTAAGATTCGACCCTATATGGTACCCAAAAGGATATCCTATATTATATAAGCCTATGTGATACCCTATCTCACCCTATATAGCCCTATAGAATAGCCATAATCAACCCCTCCGACCCCACAAGATGACGGGCACGCGGATCTGAAGGTTCGTGCCTTCTTCACCTAAACTCTCGGCCTTGGCATTTGAAATAGCATGAGCACGGACGTGGTCAATTATGAGGTGTTAGTGAGTCGAGGCACAAAAGGAATAGTATGATCAGATCAGCAGCCCGTTATCCCTAAAGCCCCAAAACCTAAGCAGTTCTCATATTCAGAGAGAAATGTGGACCTCCCAGGCTGTCTGAGGCACCATCCGTGCACCAGCTTGCTATAGAGCCGGTCTACCACCAGGCCTTGTGCAGAAGGTTGATAGTAGACTGCGTTGCTGTCAAGGGACTTAAACTAAGTTACCATAATAAGGAAACCCGCTTCCTTAATATATGCCGATATTATTGTAGCATGAATTAAGTTCCTGAACAGCAACCCAGTAGAGGAGTGCGGAGCGCGTAGGGTTTGGGACAGGCTTTTGCCCTAAACTTTTTGCTGGGTACCTGATGTAGAGGTAGGGGGGGATGTTTGGTCTATCCTGGAACGAAAGTCTTTATTGCTCAAGGTTTGGGATTCAGGGTTGAGGGCTTTTGGCTTAGGGTTTCAGCTCACATAGTTCAGCCAACAGCGCTGTGTGATGGGGTGTCCTTCAGTCTGGCAGAGCCTGCGGGAGTCCAGATGCAAAAAGGCTCAACTTGTTCAGCTTCAGTAGAGATCACAAGCCGCAGCCTTCATAAGCTCCACACTCATGTGAGTGTACCACATTTGGACTTGGGGTGAGATGGATTCAAGCTGGGTGGCTGAGTGGAGATCGATTCTGAACAAGATGACAAGATGCATACAGCCTCGGGCACGACCCAGAAGGGAGATCCGAGAATGAAGTGAACCATTTTAGCCGGCACCTTGAACCCTGCAGTCGAGAACTACATGCCCTAAAATGCAAAAAGGAGAGTAACACAACACAACACAAACCACCCAAAACTTCACCTTAAGTATAAAGCCTCCACGGCCACTCCTGCAAGGCCTGCTCAAGCTGCTCGGCACAAGCTACAGTAGCATGAACCTGTGCTATAGCAAGTAGGTTAAAGGTTTAGGGCTTAGGGTTTAGGATTTAGGGTTTACGGTTTAGTAAGGGTTAAACATCAGGATAACTGGGGTTACTATACGTACTAAGTCCCCCGGACCCTCCCAGCAGGTGCTTCAGGATGAAGATTGATTGTGTGTTTAAGGCCTTGTTGCTGCCAACCCACTCAAGTCACGTATGAGCATGTCTTTAAGCCAGCAGGCTCTCAATCCAGAAAATTTCTTTTGTAGGGAACTAACTTGGAAAATGAATGGCTTTTGTTCCTTTGAGGGAGGAAGATGCCCATGGGCAGTTGCTCAGCCTTCTCACTTGCAGGTTTTGTAGGCGGCACTTGCAAAAGCTCTTCTGCAGCTTAGACCACTTTGGCATACAAGGCTCTGACTGCGCTGGAGTTCGCATCCTTGATGGCAAGTGCATCTGCCCGCCCTAGCTCAAGCATGCCAACCACACGCTGCATGCACGCAGCTGCAGCGGCGAACACCCGGGTGATGTTTCTGCCTTTTCCGATTCTGTGCCTCATTTCTGAATGTTGATGTATGTTGTTTCGGCTTTCAAGTGTGAAGTCCTGCCCAAGAAGCACTGAGTGAGCTTGCTAGCAGTCAAGAGATGTCCTGAGAATCGCCTGAGAAGAGGAATTAGCCAGCTAGTGCGGGGCAAAATGGTGCTAAGTCTCGGTTCTGGTATTAAACGATGCAGATGCAATCCTGCTGGTTCGCGTTTGTACCCCTGGCTTGAGGTGCATATATGGAGATGGACAAACACATGCACGACTGCCCAATAAGGCACTATGGACCGAGAATATGGCACCGCCTACATCCGATGCCATGCACGGAGGATGTGACTGGATTCTGGCCAGCGCGCTTCTCGCTGTTGCAGCTGAAGAACTCCCCACGGTGAGCGACGAAGCAGTTGGCGGAACTCTGGGGGCTCAGAGTTGGCTGGGCACGGCTGCCTGAAACCGCAGACATCTGCGCTTGAGAGAGAAACAAAACAAGATACATAAAAGTCTGCCAGCGAACATGTGGAAGAGCGGAAATTCGCGCGAGATTTGGGGTTTGGGCAGCATATAACGGATAGCAACATCCGCAGCCTGAAGCAGCAAAAGCGCACGTCCTCAAGACACGCAAGCATTGCAGCGAAAATCAGGCCTGTGCTGTAGCACTACCTTCAAAGGGGCCTAAATCTGTTTCATGAGGAAATTTCCTGAAACAACATGTTGCTTTTAAACAACCCTTTCGTAATCTTGTAGCTCTTTCCGAATAAGACTTTCAGAAACATCAGCTGGCTGGCTGTCAGGCAGAATAACATTCAGTGTGAGAAATGGTCAACCCAAACGGGCCAGGTGCGAGTTTCCAGAAGGACGGGTTCCAGTTCAGCTTGTTTCTGACAATCATTGGGAGGTTTCTGCATGTTTCAGGCACTTTGCTGCAAATTATTGCCGACTCTTGCCGACTCAACCTGAATTACCCTCAGAAATTATGCAGCCCTCGTTTACCTTAATTATGAAGAGCGATCACGGGCCAGGAATGGATGGTCCAGCGCGCTCCTTTGGCAACCCTGCTGTTGCTTGTTGCGACTTCCGCTCTCGGTGTGCCATGGCTCGAAGACGGCTCTACGGTACGACCCCCCAAATACGCAATGTCACCCATTTGTTGGGCTTGAATCGAAGGCTATTATCATTTGTATGTGGGAGGTCTAGGTATACCCCTTCCCATTTTTAGGATACCTAACTTTATATCCAGTATATTCTATATCCCCAATCCCTATTAAACGACTATGTAGTCCGAGTTTCCATCTTATTTTCATAGGGCTTTTGAGATTTGATTTTTCTAAAATCCTTACAGAACTCCCATATATGTCCTATAAGCTATAAACCCCTTGAAAAGGGACCCTAAACCCTGAAACCTGAGCTCCAAACCTGAGAACTTCGTCGGCCCGGTCCGCCTCGACCTGGAAGTCAGCAGCCGCTGTGCCAACTTGGCCACGGTCGCGCTGCAGCAGCTCGGCTGGGCTTTGGAAAAAGATCTAGGGTTACGGGTTCAAAGTCTTACAGATTTAAGGGTTTAAGGGTTTGGAGGTTTTAGGGTTTAGAGTTTGGGGTTCAAGGGTTTGTGGCCGGCAGCTCAGAGTCTACATGCCCATGAGTTTAAGGGTTTAGGGTTTACAGGATTCAAGGTTTCGAGGTTTATAGGGTGTAGGGCGCCAGGGTCGCCATGGTTTAGGGTGTGGAGTATGGCTGCTGTAGGGGTTGGGGTACATGGTTTGGGTTTGGGGACTGGAGGAAGAGTTTAGGATTGGGGTGTAAAGCTTAGGGTTCAGGGTTGGGGGGCTTGAGTTGCAGTTGGGCGTTGTTGTCTGGATTTTCGGGAAGGCGCCATGGCCTGCATAAGGGGTCGTTATGGGGTTGCTGGAAGATATGGGGCCTTTGGGCTGGCAGCAAGGATGGTTTTAGGGGTCCTGATGGGATGATTGTAGGGATAATCCACTGTTGGGGACCAAGCTTTGAGGAGAGCCAGGGTTGCTTGGGTCTCTTTTGGGGTCCCCTGGTCCATCTCTCCACATTATTTAGGATGCTGACTTTGGGCGCATGGTTTGGTTTAAAATCTCCAAGGGGCAGAGACTTGAGGCAGTGTGGCTTTGAGAAGACGGGGGGGCTGGATGTTTACAGGCTGATCAGGAACAACGTGCCTGATGCAAAACGTGGAAATTTCGAGTTTGGTGCTTGCCGAGTAGCATTTCACAATGTGATGAGCTAACTGGCAATACTATAAGCCCAGACAGCCGAATTGAGGTTCGTATGTCGAGTCCCAAGCTTTTCTGAGCAGCCTACTTCGAGTTCCTATGATGAGGGCTGCGCTATGTTGGGATCTATGTTGGCCTAGGAGTATGGAAATCGCGAGTTTCTCGGTTGCTCTCCAGGGAAAGAAGGCATGGCTTTGAGGGGACCCTTGGAAGAGATTAAAATCAAAAATGGGTTGCTGGAGGGATCCATTCCATATTCCATAGAGTTCTGATGTGCATTTTTGGTTTGGCTGGGTCTAGAGCGCAGCGAACCCAACACCTAATCATTCTTCATCGCTTTTGTCATTCTTATCACATCTATATAATTGATCACAGAACCACCTGCCATTTGCAGTCAACCCCCCATATCTTTTCATCATTGCTAACTGTGCAACAACAGCTTCTTTGTTAGATGTGCCTGAACCCCAAGCGCTGAACTATTTAAGCGGGATGTGTCGGCAGAACCAAAGCTGAATTGCGTCAAATGAGCCATAGTCCAAACTCCTTAAAGGGGGGTATATAGGGAATTGTCAACGGGATTACAACAGGGGTCATGAAGGGCGATGCTAGGAGTTTAGATTATGGCTCAAATAAGACTAGCTATGACTAGCTATTTTCTGCTGAGCTGTTTGGTGTGCCGCATGTGTACCTGCTGCATGAGCCTTAAATACGTTCATCATCAGAGGAGTTAACATTGTCAAAGAGCATCTTGAGGAAAAATCTTCAGGAGAGCTTCTGGAGAATAATGACGGGTTTAAGCTACCCGCCAATCAGAGTAAGGACCCTATAGCTATCACATCATTACAATGGGGTCCTAGGTTTAGGTGTTGGGTATCTAAACTCCCTTCGCGATGCAAAAGTCGAGCAGCAAGGCACCCTGGTTGCGATCCCTCTCCCTGGTTTCCTGCGGTGATCCTGCAGAGCAATCCCACCTCGGGGAACGCCACCGTAGCCGCTTGGTGAGCAAATCCTCAGAGCTCACTTGCCTACATGAGCCATAATCTAGATTTCTTAAAGGTGGTTTTATAGGGGATTATCTAGGGAAGTATTATAGGGCATAGGGGTTATTAAGGTGGATGTTAGGAGTATTTAGACTATAGTTGCATGGGTTTCCGGAAATTGGAGGTCTTTTCGGGGGGTCCCCATAGTAGTGATTGTAGGATGTTGGGGTCTACTTTGGCGCCCCCAATTTATCAAGACTACCATGACGTGGTGGGTCTAGCTAGCTCCTCTTCCTGTCGAACACAACACATGATGCCCCCTGACATAAGCAACTGAGCTCCCGTAGAGACAGATTCCCCGAGGGCTTGGAGTTTCTGATGCGCGGCATGGAGTGGACTGTTCAAGATGAGGTGCTGCAATGCTACAGATTGCTACAGAGGTTTTGACGTGGTCTAGATGCAGAGGATTTCATGAGGGCTCAGCAGAGTTTTCATTGAAGTTGGCCTCCAGGAAATTCAGATATGAATTGACAAAGGCAGCCAGTCACACTCACCTCTGTTTGCCCTTTGGTAGCTGCAGCGGCCTTGAGTAGTCACCTGAGAAGTCAGACATGCCTCTTCCACCAACTCGATAGGCGTGAGAGGCGTGCTGTGCTGAAGATCTTGTTCAAAACGCTGCATTCTGGATTCCGTGATGTCCTGCCAACTAAGGTGTATGGATGGACTTCAGACTTGCAGGACGCATTTTGGGCTGGCGTGGCCAAGCCTTTTAACAAGCAGTCTGGGCTCGCAGCAAGGGGTGAGGGCACTTAGGCTTGCCACGTGGGGCTTCCCCATAATACAGGTACTGTAGTAGTGATTGGGGGACTTTCTTGGGGTCCACGTATTTTGGGAAACTACCAAGTCTTGCCACTCTGCTGCATGAGGGATTTGGATGGCGAAGCGCAGGGTAGGGCAAAGTTCCATTGGAAAGTTGATCTAGATGGGAGCCTGCATGACAAATTCTTAGGCTACGATGTTTGATGTTTCCAGAATTCCAGGCGTTCCTAACTCAACCCTTCTTTTGCTTTAAAACCTTGGCCTAGCTGTCTTCCCTTTGTTCAACTCCATGCTCTGCATGCATTGTTTACCTTACTTGCGGCTAATAGGGAAAAAAGGAATGCTATGGAATCCCTTTCTAATATCTTCCCTTATTTCCTGCAAACCCCCAGTGAGTCAGAAGCTGTTTAGAGTGATTCGGTTTGATTTGTTTTTGTAGGGTTCTTATAGCCCCTCCTAACATAAAAGACTTGCAATGGGGACGCCACACACAAAACCCCAAGAACATGGTAAATGCAATAGGAAATAAGGACCCTGGTAGGAGAATTCCTCTCACTCTCCTACTATATTCTAGCTGTTCCCTTGCATAACCGCCCTTGTGATTTTCCCATCAAGGAAACAGGGTGTTCATAGCCGTATACCCTAAACTTTGGGTACTGCCCCCGCCCTCAGTAACAGTTGGATAATAAATATAATATGGTTATACAAAGGGCTCAAGGAAGGGCTCAAGCATAAGCTCAAGACCCGGGGGATTGGGCCGAGTTTTGAGTTCTCCTGTTGGGCCTGGGCGCAGTTTCCGCTTCCAACAAGCCTGCTCTTTCACTCATTTGGAGAAGACATCCTGGATAGCGACGGCGACGGGGGGGCCGGTGCCCAGGCCTGTGCCGACGGAGCCGCGGGCAACGGGGGGCCTGGAACCGTGTCTCGTGCCGACGGAGCCTCGCAGCGCAAGGCAACGGGCGGGCCGGTTCCGGGTCCGTGCCGACGGAGCCATGAGCAACGGGGGGCCTGGAACTGTGTCTCGTGCCGGCGGAGCCTGCGCAATCAGGACTTTGAGCCCCGTGCTAGGGCTGCTGAGGGTATTGTCAGCGTGGCAGCTGTGGGGGCAACTCACTCCAACACGCTGTCACCCGGACGGTCTGAGGTGAAGTTCTACGCCACCCGGTGCCGCATAGGCCGCACCGAGCGCCGGGTTCTCACAGCCAGCCTGAACCGACCTCCCGCCACTTATGGCCCAGAGGCTTGCAGCATCGTGGACGGACTGCGCCCTCGTCAGTGGGTGCGCTTCGCCCGGCCCTGCAGGCGGCTGTTTCGAAGGCAGCGACCCGGCTCCAGCAGATTGAGGTGGAGGGGTTGGCCCCTGCGAGGGCTGCGCATTGGAGAAGCAAGCAAATCTGGCAATGTTGACGCCCTGCCGGCCGCATCTTTTGCCCGGTTCCCGACTGCCCTTGTGGGAACCCGGCCAGGGTGGACCTCCCACGACGCCATGCGGGCCCATCTCGATGACCATGCCGCTGGGACCTTGCAGGGGGCGGTGCCTGAACATACCTGCAGGCTGCGGCCTTTTAGTGTCCAGACGGTTCAAGCCCTGCTGCTCGGGCCAACGCCGCCTGCCCTGATCATAGGGCTCCTGTGGGCGCGGAACTGCTGCCCGGGCCCGACTTGACGCAGGCGTGCCTGTCCTCCGTCATGTCCCTAAAGCTGCCAGGGCCGCTTGGGCCCAGTGCCTTGCCAGAGCCTTGGCACACACTGCTGCAGCAACACCTTGGCGGCCTGGACTCAACTACTCGCGCTCCCTAAAGCCCTGCTGGTCCCCGCCCCTAGAGGTGGGTCCAAGAACAAACTGCGCAGTTCACCCGCCGACGCTGTGCGAGGTGGCTGGCTGGGGAGCGAGGGGAACTGTGGGAGGCTAGTGGCACGCCCAGAAAAAGAGCGGTCGGAGAACCTGTTGACACCGCTACACAAGCCAAACATGCCCGCTGCCGGCGGCTGGCTGCTGAGGGGGAGCTGTCCGGGCTTGCGCCGCTCTGGTGGCCCCTCCCCTGCTCAGCATCATGGACAAGCTCCGTGCAAAACATCCTAGCGCCAGCCGGCCCGCTCTGCCATGGTCCCTTTGGGTCCTCCAGAACAGCAGGCAGTCCCCGACATCTTGGTTGAGGACGTCGTGGCCGCTGTGCGCTCTTTTCGCAGGGGCAGTGCTGCTGGGCCGTCCGGCCTCCGTGGGGACCACCTGCAAAGCCTTGGCCACTCCCCACGGGGATGAAGTTGCTGCAAAGCTTGCGCAGGTCGTCGAGCTGCTTGTCACCGGCCAGGCGCCCCTTGAGCTAGCCCCGCACATGGCGAGGGCTACCCTTTATGCGCAGCCAAAAGGTGACAATGATGTTCGACCTATTGCTGTGGGCGAAACCCTTCGCAGGCTGGCTTCCAAGTGCTTGTGCAAGGCTGTTCGGGAGGCTGCGCAGGAATGGCTCTCGCCCTCTGCAGCTGGGTGTGACCGTCCCTCTTGTGAGGCAGCGGTCCATACCAGCCGCCAGTGGTTCCGCCGCAACACGGGCGCGCCCAACAAGGCCTTCCTTTCCTTGGACTTCACCAACGCCTGGCCCCATACGCAGAGTGGTGCTATGGGCACCACAGTCGGCTGCTTTTTGAAGGAGTTCCTCTTACATCCGAGGCAGGAGTGCAGCAGGGGGACCCCTAGGACCCCTTCTGTTCGCTCTGGCGCTGCAGCCGTCACTACGCGCTGCTAGGTGCGGAACGGAGTTGGACCTCGCCTATGCCTTGCTGGATGATGTCTGCCTTGCCGGCACTGTGCCCGAGCTTGCCGCTGCCCTTGCGCGGCTTACCGCTGCCGCCCGCCAAGTGGGCCTCGCCCTGAACCCTGGCAAGTGCGCGCTATCTACCTGCAGTGATGACGGCCTCGTTGACCCCCGCCTCTTCCCAGCAGGCATCGTCATCAACCGCTCAGGGACCTTCACCATGCTGGGAGCTCCAATGGGGAACGCGCAGTTCTGCACTGAGCACACTATGGCTAAGCGGGTCGAGGCTAGCAAGCCGCTCTTGAAGGCTCTGGGCGACCTCGACGACCCGCAGACGGGGCTTCTTCTTGTCAGGGAATGCGCTGCTTATTGCCGGGTTGTCTACTCTAGCCGGGTGGTGCCGCCACCCCTGCATGCTGGGGCGCTTAACGCCTTTGATGATGAGGTCCGCGGGTGCTTGGAACACCTCTGCACCGGGCCTTTGCCAGCGGAAGCATGGCTGCAGGCCACACTGTCTACTAGCCAGGGCGGGCTCGGCCTCCGGCTGGCCCACCGCCACAGCCCCGCTGCTTACTTGTCTTCGGCCGCCGCTACCCAAGAGCTCTGCCAGCAGCTTGATGCACACTACACCGCCGCCATCAGGGAGACCGTCACTGCCTACAATGCTGAGGTGCTGCCCGCTGACCGTGTTTCTTCGCCTGTGCCAACTCCTACCCGACAGCAACAGCTGTCCCAGGCCCTTGACCGGAACACGCTTGCGCAGCTCAGCGCACCAGCACCTGGCCGCGAGGCCTACCGGGCCCACCTTCAGCTCCTGCAACAGCCAGGGGCGGGAGCTTGGCTGCACGCCCCGCCTGCTGAGGCGCTTGGCCTACATGTGGCGCTGTCCCTCTTCAAGGTCATGGTTCGCCTTCGTCTCCGGATGCAGGTTGGCAAGGGGGATGCGGCCTGCCCATTATGTGATGCACTTGCCCTTGCGGAGGTGACCGTGTCAAACGGCACAACCGCCTGCGTGCTGTCCTAGCTGGAAGAGCCCAGTCGGCCGGGCTGTGCCCGGAGGTGGAAAAGCCGCACCTGGACGTTGTGGGTGCGGCTGAGGATGGGGGCACGTGCGGTCGGGGGCCGTAGGCCTGCCGATGTGTGGGTGGCCAGCTGGGGAGCCCATGGACCAGCAGCCTTCGACCTTGCAGTGACATCTGGCATGCGGCAGGGGTGCCTTGCAGCGACTGTGGACTCCGGTGGCGGCCCCGCTACGCACTATGAGGCCAGGAAGCGACGGCACCTGGACACCCAAGCCGTGTGCACGGCTGAGACACTCCAGTTCATACCACTAGTGACTGAAGCTTGCGGCGGCAGCTGGGGACCCACGGCCGTGAATACTTGGCGGGCCCTGGCACACGCGCTTGCCGCGCATTCTGGCGAGCCCAGTTCGGTCGAGATGGAGCGCCTCCTGCAGACCCTTTCCATCACCCTCCAGCGTGAGAACGCACGAGCAGTGCTTAGGCGTGCTGGGGGTGATGGCGTGGGGAGCAGGACAGCCTTCCACGACCCCTGAAAGAGCAGCTCTCCCTCTTAGGCACTGACAGCCGCAACCGCATTGTATAGCTACTTCTGCTGGCCCCTGCTTCCTCAGATCGGCCTATATCCGTTGGGTTGCTCAGCATGTCCAGGGCCCAGGAACCCTCCTCCGGTAAGGGAACTGCGCTGATTTTCTTTCCGCTTTGCAGTTCCCGGTTGGGGCTCTGCTTTGCGGCTCACGTTAGTGGAACTCCTTTAAGGAGACTCTACAGAGTATGTTCATGCCAATTTTGCTGCTTCGTAAGCTCAGGGGCACATATTTGTGGGGTTTTTACCTTGAATCACAAGCCCTTATAATAGGACCCCTAATATAGACTGTTACTGGGTGGGGGCAGTACCCAACCTAAACCCAACTGCCTGTGGGTGCAGGACGCCTGGACTCGACCAACCTTGGTCCCTTGACTTAGGTAAGTCGGACACTGACTAAGGCTTTGTAAGATACAACCCTAAGGTTTAGGTTGTAGGGATAATAGGGCTTAGAGTTTAGGGACTCGGGCTTAGTGATTAGGGTTTAGGGAGATTGGGGTATATAGGAATTTCGGTTTCCCGGAAACAGAGGCTCCCTTTTCATTTTGGGGTTTCCAGAGGGAGTTCCAGATGCGAAAAAGGGTTCCCAGAACATGAGGCTTATTGTATTTTGGCGTCTAAATTGCACCCCCAACCCCCCCATAAAATACACACACAAAAGAAAAAACAAATATGTATATATATATATATTGGAACAGTTCATGTCAATCTAATCCTCAAACCTACGCGCCTCCTGAAGCGGGATTCGGGAAGGGGGGAGGGGGCTTGCTAAATGTCCTAACAGTAGGCCCGCGGAGAAACCATACGCTTTTTTGTTGTTAGTTACCCCAACCCCTGTACTAAGGACGTTCTGAAATCATATGACTATAATGGAGTCCAAATACTAGGGGTTGGGGGAGAAGCAAGCTTCGGAACAGCTATTCACTGCGCGCTTGGATTCATTTCAGTTTTGTAGGCGCTGTTTGCATATGAAACGGATTTTGTTCAGTGAGCCCGGCAGCGGGGCAATATGAAACGTACGAGACGATCCCTAGCTTCAACTTTGAGAAACCCTGCTGCAGAAACAAACCCTGCATGTCTTCAGAAGAGCACTGCGTCGTTACTGACGGCAGGCTGCGCAAAGATGAACAAACAGTAGCCCCACAAATGAATAAGAGCTCCGATCCCTGGATTTTTCAAGTTGGATATTCACCCCGCAGTCTGATAGTTCCCAAGCATGGTAAGTGCTTCGCTATTGGAGTTCTTCGTCTCCTTCTCTTCATAAAGATCGTAGGATGAGGACAGCATCCAACCTCTAGATAAGCTTCCCCAGACCCATAGATGCATACAAAGGGTGACGCGGCATCCAGTTTTGAAGCGTGCAAGGGGTCCCTGTAGTGATGTTCTAAATGTGTTTGGCTCTGTCAAGGTGCCTCTCGCAGGGGCTGCTGCCTACGATTGTTTCCAGGAGGAGGGCAGCTGTCGTTTGCCATCCAGGTTTATTCCTTGCTCAGACTAAATTGGCTCAGGGTACCAGCCGAGTGTGATGTTTCAACTTTGTCCCGCATCCTACTCTGTCACGTGAGCTCTCACATTATTTAGTCAGGAATCAGGAGTCCAAGACACGTGCGGAGCAACGTTTGCCCAGGATCGTTGGTGTGTCGATGCTTGAAGTTTGCTGTATGTCAATCTCTTGGGTTCTGTGGCTAGATAGGGGCGCTTTAAGCAAAAACAGCACAAGAGCGCTGGTAGCGAAAATTGGCCAAATTAATTAGTAATGCTCATTAATATCATTATTCCCCGGTGTTGTTTGCGGGAGGCGCGGGTTCCTTACAATTACAGTTGTGTTGCGAAGTATCCTGAGCTAACTGGTAGTCATATGAATCATATGGTTGTCCTAATCACTATGCCCCATTGTACAGGTAACTACCCGGCATCCCTCGAGCCTTAGCAGCCTCTAGCTAAGCACCCAGATGCCGTTAGCAAGTCTCCTTGGGACTTAGCTTGGACCTTAGACCCTTAACCCTTTGGGACTCCCTTTTATTCCCATTATAGGTAATGAAGGGTTAACCCTTAGTAGGGGTCCCAAGTGCCAAGTAGAAGTGAGTAGCCCTCGCAGGAGTGGCAGCCTGACGGCCAGCGAGGACGCGGATATGACTTCAAGCCTTCCTGTGATGAGATTTCCTGTGCCTCTCGGCTTCTCCCGTCAGTGAGATTCAGAGCATCTTATCTCTAGGGGTTATATTGGGATAATGTGGGGATAATGGAAAATGACGTTTCTTCGTGCCTCTAGAAGAATTAGGCTGGCGGCTTTAGGTCCGTGGCTTGTTGAGGTTTCCCAAGTTACCTTCAAATCTGGAACACGAGAAGTCAGCGGGGTGCAGGCTAATCAGTCTTTTTTTTAAGGGCCTCCAAAACAGGAAGTATGAATTTGAATTTGAGACATCCCCCCCATCCACGCTCTTTTCCTAGGTCACCGGCTGCATCGTTACAGACCCCGCTGCGTGCGATGCCAGAAGCCGCAGCTAATCCCAAGGCTTTGAGTCAAAGGACTTCAATGCTTGCGTTGATTAAGCGGTTCATTGTGAATGGTTTATTGGGTCTTGGGTTAAGAAAGTTTCTGCTATGATGTTCTCTCAGCATTGGCGCTTTTGTGCTCTGCTTGGCAGGGTTACGATGGCCTTGTATGCCCTGTTTAAAACGGAGATCCCAAGATTAATACAGAAAAAGGTGCCAAAGGCCCTGAGGGTTGAAGGGTGAAGGGGCTTAGGGCTTAGGACTCAACAGATGCGAGGTTGGGGCTCTGCACATATTTCCCTTAAGTAGATAGAATATGGGTTATACGGGGATCTTATTTTCATATACCCAAAGCCATATCCTATCTAGTTAAGGGGGACTATAGTTGAGTAAGTTTGAATAACTACCTGAAATCATATCACTACCATGTCGCTCGCACAGGTTGCTCGGAAACATGCCGCCCCCAAGGTTCGTCCATGATTCGACGGCAAGTTTTCTTCGTTTGTCAACTGCCAAGTGGGCTGCGATCATGTAAAGAATAAGCACTGGGCACAGCTACACAGGTGATTTACACACAGGTGATTTACTTCTTGGCCACGCTGAAAATTACCAGGGGAGTTGGATTTGATATGATTATGAAACCCATATTTTGACAATGCGTATATATATATATATACATATGTGTGTGTGTGTTTATGTGTTGCATTATTTTATATGAGCTATAGTCTAAACTCCTAGTATCCCCCTTAATATACCCTATAGTAGTCCCCTATAAATCCCTTATATAACCCCCTTTAAGGAGTTTAGACTATAGCTCATATAATGTTATATTATTGTGAGTGCGCGGACACCGAGGTCTCGAGCTGGGCGACATCTGCACGGTGCAATGTGCTCTTGAAGGCTGGGCGAGTTGTGCCTTCAGAAGTCTCGGGCAACGGGTTTTACGTCACATACTGAACCTCCAAAAACGCACCTGCTCCCCAAACTTCCAATTTGAACCCCTAGACTCCGGCTCATAGCACTGGCTCTTGCAGCCCAAGATTTGAACCATACCTCCCGTGACCTTACCATACAATCAGCACTTCCCATGAAGCCTCAATGACATACAATGGATACTAACATTCCTGCACGAAATTAATATAATTAGTTCCCAAGGTTATGCGTACCCAAAGGCATGCAGGATTTTCAGCCTCCACCCTATTGCAGGCTTAGAGTCGAGAACGTCGCGCATCAACCCGACAGTCTTCGGAATCCCAGTAATCCAGGGTTCCAGGTTAAGAGTTTAGGGCGGGGGTTGCCAATGTTATATCAAGGTCCACTGAAAAGTACGCTCTTCTATTCCTATCCCAAAATTGTGCAAAGAATCTAGGACCAGAATATTGGCAATATTTTTCCTACATTTAGCCCGCTTGATGTCTTATGCCTATCGAATCCTTCTAGACCCCTGAAGAAGCCATACAGAGCAGATTTCAATTCCAGACAGACCCTTCCACTGTTACTATTTGTGGTCCTAGCAATATGGTCAGTATTATGTATTCCTATCACTATTATTCCTATTCCAGTTATTGTTGTTAGAACTGGTAGGTGGTAGTTTAATTACCACTGAAACGTGACACCTTTCTTCTTTTTCTTCCACAGGCCCAGTCAATCTCACCTGCGACGGTTTCGCATGGCCTGAGCTCCGCAGCGTGCTTTGCACGGCTGAGATCGTTTACTGCGAGCCCTGGCGCGCACAGTGCTAGGCGGACTGGGCACCCAGACCCCGGAGAGCCGGAGAGGATCTAGAATCTAGAAAGTAGATTGCCCTATGAAGACCCAACACCATTTTACGGCGTCTACTTTCTAGATGCTTCCAGGGGTCTGGGTATGGCTATTGCACTACTTCCCGACAAGCAGCCAGTACGATGAAGGAATGGGTGTAAGCATTAATGAAAGCAATGACGACGTGGTGACGTTACGATGTAAGAAACGCGGGTTTCCCAAAATCAAAGGTACCTTTTCTTTGTTGCTTCCCTATAAAGACGATTATAGTCTTTTGGGGTCAATATTGGGGTTCCCCTATTTAAGGAAACTACCAACTGACTGGAGGAAGGAATATGGAACAGCTGCAACACCAGCGGCAGTGAAGGTTGGGATTTAATGGTTTTCGAGGTAGTGTAGAACGAAGCTCTCATTGTGGGAAGTCCATGCCATCCTCATCAAGAGTTTTGTGTGTAGGTGCCCTGTGCGATTCACACAAGAACTGTAGATACTCTTCATGAGTTGATCAGCGGCCAAGATAGAGAATATATACGCCCTCAGCCTTGTACATTCCACTTCTGCAAAGCCTTGAGCGCTGTAATCATTATAGTGAAAGATAGGCTACTTACAGCCAAGTTTACTAGATGTGGCATTGGGGGTCCCATGCATACACCTAGCCTGCCCGTTTACAGTACTGGTAGCCCAGGACGAACTCAACGGCACAGCATCCAGCACACCATGCGAAGATCGCTCCTTGTTTCTCAGGATGACGGACCCCGTATCGGGATGTATAGGGGTTTAAAGGAATCTTATGGGGATCATATTGGGTTTATGTAGCAATTATACCGGGTTTAGGGGTTAGGGAGATATGTTGGGGACGGGGATCCACATTTGCAGAACCTGACACCAGGCTTGTCTGTCAAGATTGAGTCTAGAGATCCAGAGCAGGGTGTGCAGCTATGCTTCTTCAATTTAAGTTTCTCTTGGAGTTTATGTGGTCAGGATCCCTAGATGACACAGCTGAGTATGCAGTCCCAGGCAACATACACAAGTCTCTGAGCTTGCTGTGGCCTTATCATGCGAACTCAGCGTGCCATGCTCGAAGCCAAGCCCTCTCGCCCAAACGATTGTAACCAAGACTCACTCTGGCAACGCTTCAAATTAACCAGCGAGACCTAGACTACAGTAGTTTCCATTTTCTTTTCCATTATTCTTATATAGCCCCAATATAAGCCGAATATTACCCCACTATAACGCAACCCTAATACTGCCCCAGAACCTAAGGGGGCGGCAGCACCACCGCCTCCACCACACTGGCGCAAGAGGACAGGAACTTCCGAGGCTGCTCTGAGTTTCTTGGCAGCGGAGAGCGGTTCTGAATGACTGGGTTGATGCTACTAAGGAATTTAAATTAAGTTGCCATAATGTAATTAATATGGTTTCCCCTATAGAATAACTTAAGCTAAGTTCCCTAACAGCAACACAGGACCCCTTGCCTGTCCCTCTGAAGATCTACTGCAGCCCTCACATGACTTGCGCCTCCTTATCTCCAAGCACCAAATACCTTTGCGACCTGTGGAAATCTTGAGCCCCTCTACTCCAAGTTTGACCATGAAGTGCAAGCGCCTACCCACAAGAACCCCCTCCTTTTTTCATTTTCGAGTCTAATACATCCTCAAGAAGCCCCTGTCCTGCCCAGACTAGTGGAGCTCGGTCCGGGCGTGGCCTAAGCCTCAGAGCCAGAAGCCCTGTCGAGTTGTCAGAATTGCAGGTGGAATTTGCCATGATGGTTATGGCTGGCAGAATGGGTCATCATGGCTAAGCCTCAAGGATCGTGGGTGTTTATCTTGGGGGTCTGTCTTGAGACTTCAAAAGTGTGTGATGCTGGGTTGGAGGATTGCCTGGCGGCTTTGCAGCGCTGTTCCAACCAATACCTTGAATACCTTGATGGGGATAAAGACCAACATGTTTGAGATGCAGCATTCCTCCCGCCTCATCCCCTTTCCCCACCCCTACAAGCAAAAGCAGCTGAACCTCCAGGCGTTCTTGGCTGTAACAGAACGATCGCTCGGGTTTCAGGGTTCTGCTAGGAGGAGCTGCACGGCCACGAAACGGTTGCCCGGTGCCACTACCAGATTCTTTCGCATTCCATAATCGAGATTTCCTGGCACCTCGCATGTAGTATCTGACCAATGGAAATTCGCAACAGTGTTTGCAAAGATTCCGCTCGTGCCCGAAATGTGCTGGTACCTCAACGTACTGAACGGCGAATGCTAGCTATATTTCTAATCACAGCGGGAGCTCTGCCTACTGACTAATGTGAAGTGTTTAAAGTATTCCGACGAGATCTGCAAAGACACCTTCTAGCCGCTAGACCATGTGCTTTGTTGAGCAGTTTGTTTGCCGTTCTCTTCTACATGCGACAAAGGGGCCTTCTGACTTTCAATAGTTGTCATCTTGCGGCCGCAGTGCAAGGATCCCTCGCATCTACTACTGCATGCCTGCTAGCCTCCCCTCATCTCTTCACGCCTAGGGCGTCATACTGCTGAGGTAGGTATGCCAGACAACCGGATGGTGCCAGGAGCTGAGGCAAGTCCAGTACCATGTGTGGACATCTCATACCTTTTTGTCTCGGTGGGCTTTGGCGGGCCAAGCATGTCCCAGAATTGAATCAGAACCCTGTTGTTTGAAGACTCCTTCCCCCCCCCCCCAAACCTCAAAGCCACTCAAAGTCGGTCTGGCAAAAGTGTGGCTAAAGAGATGTTGACCTGGGAAGGGAAGGGTTCTGATGGTTCAAGCCGGAGACCAAGGTCTGGAGCCTACTACTTGGAGATCCAGGTGGCGAGTCAGACAGAGGCAAAAATCCAATGTGGGGTGGGGTTCCCAAATTAGGGGTACCATGGGGTACCTTTTTGGGAATCCCCAGAATTAGGACTACAGACTATATTATATTAGGGCTTATATTGGGGTCCCCTTATTTTGGGAAACTACCATGTAGGTAGTATGGTCAATCTTGCACCATCTAAGACCTCCAAAATATTGTAAGTCCTAGGGTATATAAGGTATGGAAGGTGGTGCAAGATTTCGTCCGTCTGCAGTATATCACCCTTGTCTATTCCCCACCAGAGGAGTTTTAGCAGGAAGTCGCATGCGAAATCTTGCGGTCATAGCACCTCGTGATGACGCGTAGGCTTGTACCAGGCATAGAGCTCCTGCAGGACACCCACACACATATGGGAATTTCCCAAAATTAGGGGTACCTTTTTGGGGGTCCCCATAATAAGGATTGTAGTATATTGGGGCCTAATTATATTGGGGTCCCCTGATTTTGGGAAACTTCCATATGTGAGTAGAGTTCAAATTCCTTGCGCTGTTAACCGTGTACTTGATAGTGCCCAGTATTTTTCAAGCGTTGACGAAAATCCTTCACAGTGGTTCTATATCAGCATCGCAATGTAGGCCTTGGAATCCAGTGCAACCCAGAAGCAGCAAGCACCAAGCTCTCGGCTCAGCATAGCCGCAGTTGCGCAGGGGGCTGAATATCCGAAATTCTGGAAGGGTGGACACTTCCCCATCATAAAGGTGGTCGTACATATATATATATATACACACACATTTTATCAACTCAGTACTTGAAATCCTGGCGCCTTCCATTAGGGTACTCGTGGGCCTGTGGGTTCCTGGGGGAGGTGGCAGGCTTTGTGGACGCTTCCTGGTCGCCAGATGTCCAGGACCATCAGTGGCCGCTCGACTCCCACAAGCTTGATCTAAGGTTAGAAGTATGGGCCCTTAATATGGGCCCTTAGACCTTTTAGGGGGATTCTAGGGACCCTTAAGGCTACATGTGAGGTATATAGTAGGTATATAAGGATCCCAGGGTTAAGGGGCCCATACTAGGGGCCCATGGTTTCTACCTTAGACTTGAGCATCTTCAGGAAGGGCCTAAGTACGTGTTACATTTAGTACCAGTTGCGTGGTTTATACGCATAGGTTCCCGAGGTGGGCTTGAAAATTCGGCGCTGCGCAGATGTGGACCAGGAACTTCCCGGATATTTGCCCGCTTCTGGAATTCAGATGCCTGGTTCAGAGTAGCTGGAGGTTGGCGGAATTTGCCTGACACAGATATGTGCATGATTCAGCTTACAGCTTTCAACCTGTCTGTTTATTTGCCTACCCGGCCTCCGCTGTTATTATTCCTAGTCATTGCTATTGTGACACCTTCGCCCACCAAGTGGTCTTGGGATGTCTTGAGCTTGCAGCAACATGCCGTATGCCCCAACAGGGGATCTAGCACTTCGAAATCCGCATGTGGCTGTGCAAATTCCACACTCAGGTTGGCTACACCAGGCAGGGACGGGGGCATAGAAATCACGCAGAGCTCCACTGAGGGGTTATTCTGGCATTGCGGGGTTACGGCTCATAATGCAGACCCGTGATTAATAGGCCTCCTCCCTTTAAGGGTCTTACTATTAGGACCCCTATTATAACCCCTATTTAGAGTAGGAGGTTTACAAATCACGGGCCTACACCAAGGTTCTAATGAATTATCCCTTTCGGGGTGTGGCTTGTAGGGAGCCACCACGAATTCCAAATTATCCTCAGCAGGCCTGAAGTTTCCAAACACATTTTGAGGGTTTATAATCATGCGTTATATAATCCCTATATAGTGTATTCCCGTATTCCGTATATTACCCCTATATAGTCCCAGTATATCTTTTGAAGAAGATGGGTCATTCTGGGCCTGCCAAAACGCATCCGGGCTCTGGCGCATACCCTCGATCTTTGAGTGGAATGCCGGGAATTAGTCGGTTCCTCCGGGAATCTCGGGTCCGTTTCGAGTAGTGGACACCAAATATTTTTGCTGACAATGCGATGCCGCCCCCATATATATACACATATATATATATATATGTACACGTTTATCTACTTATTTATACACTCCCCATGATCTCGAGGCATCATCTTCAGAGTCCCTTCAGACAGCATATGCAATGGCTACCCGGGCCCTTAGAACCCTTTCAAGCTGCAAAACTTCTGACCCCCAACCTGTAAAGGGACTTTACTGGTAACCCCAAATAGGGAACCTCAAGAATATAGTAGGAATATGATAGAATATAAGGACCTGGTAGGAATATTTCTACGATATTCTTGGGTTCCCTGTTTGGTTCCTTCCCATTAGAACCCTGTTAACCTGGTCGCAAGGCGATGGCACCAGCCAGGGCACCAGAGGCAGGATGCCCCCAGAACTGAGACCTGAAACTTCTTCGGGGATGTTTGGCGTAAGTGGGTTGGGTATGGAAACACAGCGAGTTGATGTGATCATGATTCGGGCTTATATTCTGAAATTCAAGAGGAGAAGGCACAGGCACCCTTCCTGGCCGGCATCAGGCCCCTCCAAATGGTTCATTCTTGTAACTCGCAAGCTGGCCTTGCAGTTGAGATATTGACAGGCTGTATACTGGCTGCTTCAAAGTGAAGGGTGAAAACATGTGGGGCTTGGCATGGGATACAGAAGAAACTAAGAAACTTGACAGCGAGGTTGGCGCAGCAGCATCAATCACTGTTACTGGTATCATCGTAACCACCGAAGAAGCCACTACGCATACTGTTGAAGATCTCGATTGACCTTCGAGAATTCCCATAAGTAGGGGGACCCCCCACATGGACCACAAAATGCTAGAATCATTATTCTAGGTATTCCATAAACGGATCCCTAAATTACGAAAAAATGCGTTTGCGTCAGGCTTGGCCGTGCGCTTCGTCGGTGAAGGCCTGGCGGAGGTGCACTTCGCGTGGAATGGCAACTGGGGCCCAGCACAGGCGCTGGAGCTGCTTGGCCATTTCTGGAAGGTAGCCGTCACTTACATTATTGGGATAATGGAAAAGAAAATGGAAACTACTATAATGGGATATATAGGGGTTATATAGGGGTATATTAATATATGGGTTATATATTGGGATAATGGAAAAGAAAATGGAAACTACTAGGGTTATATAAGGTTATTATATAGGGGTTATATAAGGGTCACTTATATGTACTATAGTCTAAACTCCTTAAAGGGGGGTTATATAGGGGATTATATAGGGGACTACTATAAGGGGTACTAAGGGGTATATTAGGAGTTTAGACCATGGCTTATATAGGGGTACATGGGATTATTTGGGGATGGCATAAGGTTTTCTGAGATCACCCCCAGTGATAGAGAAGCAAGTGGAGAAGAAAAGTAATGAAACTTAAATGGGAGCTGGATTTCTGGGGATTAGGTTTCCAACAAAGAGGGGTCCAGCAAAGGAATTTAGCATCTGATGGTCTGTATTGGGGTCCCCTTATGTATAAAGGACTACTATCTAACATGGGGTTTGGCAGTCTGAGGCATAGAGGGTTGGGGCTGGAGTTAGAGTGTCAGGGCTTAGGTGTGTTGGTTCGGGGTTCCTGCTGCTATTGCTTACAATACCTGCCTGCTGCGCTGTTTTCATTCAACTCGAAACCCTAAACCCGTAAATCCTGAACCCTAGGGTTTAGGGGTCTATGGTCATTTTCCATGGGATGCTCATGTTGTAAAAAGGATATACCTTCCTTGTCCCATTGGTCTGGTGAGACAGTCATCTAGCTTGGTTGCTGTTGTTGCTGGTAGCCTTGCTACTCTTGCGGTTTTCTGAGTTTGAAAAATTTGGGGGCCCTGAATAGATTGCATTATGCCTTCATATTCTGCCCCTACGCCATTCGATCGAGCCGGTATGTGTGGATTTCCATCAATTACGGGCACCATTTGGGAGGGTCCCCCGCAAACAAGGATAAAAGTGTAAAGGGGTGATATTGGGGTCCCCCTACTTGTGGAAAAATCCATCTTGCAAGATGACGGATTTATGACCTGACCAATGCTGCACCCTGGCAACGTCGAGCATTGGATGCAGAGCCCTATGAACCTACAGCCTTTCACTGTCTCCTACTCCAAACAAGTGCGCTGAACCCATTAAAAGATGGTTGCCCTTGAGGACAGTGCCCAAAGCGCAGCCCGAGGTTCGACCAGCATCTCATCATCGTGGTTTTCACCTCCGTGCCTGGGGCTGCCGAAATTATGCGGCAATCACTGGCGGGGTGCAACAGCCAGTAGGATCCTTCCAAAGGGTGTTGTGTTATTCAACCATAT
The DNA here is from genome assembly GCA_905231905.1 of Symbiodinium pilosum. Lineage (NCBI taxonomy): Eukaryota > Dinophyceae > Suessiales > Symbiodiniaceae > Symbiodinium > Symbiodinium pilosum. Next base: position 37,977 of record CAJNIZ010043047.1, read on the forward strand.
ATTATTCATCTTCAATACACTTATCAGCACTGGCATCCACAGTCACGAGCAATTGTCGTCAACATGCAGGCGAGGCGACAGCATGACGCGTGAGATTGACGGATCCCGGCCCTCTGTTACAAAAATAGAAATCTGAGAGATGGGTCCCAAAAGAGGCCTTAAGCAGGCCAAATCGCATGCACTAACGAAAGCAAGGTCAGAGAAAACCCCCTATATGACCCCATTATACTATGGCAGTTTCCATTTTCTTTTCCACTACCCCAATCTAACCCTAAGACAATATGCCTAATATAGCCCCAACATAACCCTAATATTACCCTTATTCCGCTTAATCCTCTAAGCTTTCCATGGGAAACTGTCACGCAAGGAAGCTACATCTTGGAATATTCCACGAGACTCTTGGCAGCCTCTCGGATACTTGCATGCCTTGCCATGGAGTGACGGAGCCATCGCCATGTCCACAAAATGTAAATTCGGTGGCGCCTACGATGTTACTAACAGAATTCTGAAGAAACTGAAATCGACTAGATGAAGCGTGCCTATAGTTCAAAACACCTGTTACCAATCTCAGAGATGTATTTTTTTTTTATGCGAGCACAGCGTGCTGAGCCAAGCCAAGCTTCCCGGAGGACAATTGTGCTGTGCCGGCGCTATGGTTGGGAATGTGTTCAATGAGTTCAAGACCTATATAAACCTTACTACCACTTTGACTGTGAACCCAGGTTTCTCCCGCCCTCCATCTTCTACGCCCCGCTGACTCAGCGACGTTTCCCGGAGGCCATTGGAACGAGCTGCAGCCGACATCAGTGAATGTGTGAATCTGGGGTGCTGCTCTTCAGGTTATGAGAAATTTTCATGAGGAGCAAAGCAGCGTGTCATTGACCATTGATAGGGATGCTGTAGATCCCAAGATCGCTACTCACATGAACTTCAGTTTGGCTCAAAAGTTTAAGCTTACGGCTACGAGAATCAAAGTATGTCCCGCAAATTTTGCATAAGGGCCCCTGGCAGTCCAGCTACATTACTGACAGAGATGTATTCGGGGTCCTCATCATTATCCCAGTCAGTTTGAGTATGCGCCAATATCATAGCACAAAGGCCACAGGGGCGCCTCTGATGAAAGTCCTTGTCCGCAGGTCTGTCACTACCCCCTGCGCTTCCAAATGATGGCCACGCCTCCGGCAACTGGATTTGCAGGAAGACAACATGAAGCACAAGGGGGCAATCCAAGAGCATGAGATGAGAAATTATCCCACTAACGCCCGCTGTATAACATACGCCATCTTCCATGTCATTATCCGTGTTCTTTCCCATTTGATTCTCCATTCTCCAACCTACACCTCCACTTACCATCGCGCTCGAAGCTAGCAGCTAGTCTTTCTCCAGCTGCCCTGCCCCGACCCTTTTTGTAACAGTGAGTCTAAAGTACACAACTGCAATATAGCATGAACTTTAGAGCTTCCGTGTAACAACACATGCAGCGGGGCTTTGGGTAATGTCCTTCTTTGGATGGCATGGGGACGTTTACATGCAAGTCTGTGAAAGGTTTGCCGCGACGGCCTCTCTGTGCTGGCTTCCGCAGAAGCGACCCTGCTCAAGAGGATGTTAACACGCTTCTTGAGCGTAAATGTGATATCTGAGTTGGGGACTTTGCAAGAAAGTCAGGTGCAAGTGAAAATTCTGAGAAGGATTGCAGGGATCAAGTACTTACTCTATGCCAGCGTCGATACTGGAACCGGAAGAAGCACCTGCATAGCGTCGTGAAGGGGATGCGGCATGCGGTAGGTAGTGTTGGAAGGCTTTTGCCATGCAACGTTCACAACAGCAACATTCTAGTTGTACGGAAGGGAGGTTGATATCCTAAAAGCTCATCTTTGTGGCCGTCAGAGTATGCTTTCTTCAAGGGTGCCATGGCTGCTATCACCCCCCATGGCCAGTACCTGCCCTTACGGTTCCTTCACAGCCCTTGTATGGAGAGGGATGGTGTTGGAACAATTGGAGCTTAAGACCTTAAATGGCCTGCCTTGTCACCGTACAGCGGAGAGGTTGGTTCGAGTCCGGGGCTCTCGCTATCCATTCGAAGCAAAGCACATAGGAGGGGTTCCAGGATAAGGGGGAGGCCAATATTGACCACAAAATACAATAAGGGGCGCTTAATTCATGGAAACCCCCACGTGAACATGGCCTTTGGAGGGTGTTTCTCCAAAGTTTCGAAGTCGGGAAATCTGGGCTTTGTGAAGCCCAGGATTGCTCGGCTGCGGGATTCTACCTTGGCGTGGCCACTACGCAGGCAGGTTGCCCATGTGAGCTGTGGTCTAAACTCCTTGGAGGGGGTTGTATAATGAGGACTATATAGGGTTCCTAGTCTTGGGCTTAATTGCTAAGGGGGATACCAGGAATTTAGACCATAGCCCATGTTGTCCAGGATAGGAGTAGGACCTGGTGGTATCATCTAGGGGCCAATGTCAAAATGAGTCCAAGATATGTCGTCATACAAAGCACCAAGTTCACCTTGTACTAGCCCTGAGACCCGAATCCACACTCCAACTTTAAATTCCAACATTGTACAAAGCCAGCTTTGAATCTGCCTGAAGCCCCCTACCAAGCTCTTCGTAGCTAACTTTCTGATCTCGACCCCACTCCAGAACGCATGGCAAGAGGTACTCTCCGGCTACTTCCCAGGCTGGCCAGAGAAGTGTTTCTTTTGCCAGGAGTGTGACCATGGCGCTGCTTGGCTTGGAAATCCAGGCTTCAAGCTATTAGAGGTTGAGGGTGAAGAGTCTCTAGGTTTAGGGGCGATGCATGCTTGAAGCCTTGTGTTCTGGGTAGAGCTTTCATGTTAAAAGTATTGAGGTTTGGGAACCTTCCAGTTCAGGAACGGTTTGTAGTCAAGGCTTGCGAGCAGTTGCTCTTGATGAAGGGATTGCGGTTCTGGCAATTAGCACCTCAGCATTGCAACAGAAGAGCTGTTTGCTGCTAAGGGTAGTGTTGCTGCGGTGTCTCTGAAGCAAGGTTCTGCGTTATTTATTGAAGGCACGGATTTTGGCACAGGGTTGAGGCGGCTTGGATTCGGGCTTGGCACAGAAACTGGTGCGTCGGGAGCAGCCCACTGGGTCAGCGCCACAAATACTATTTCACTCTCAATGCAATTTTCACTTGATAAAAAATACAATTATCATCTGCAATAATACCACCCAATAAGGAATCAGCTACTTGCCCACAAGCTCCCATACAGGTAACATGCGCACTTTAGGGTTGTACGGGGGATGGTAAGATTGGACATGAGGTTCCTTCTGATAGCTAAATGTGGTTCCGGCTCATGAATACATGCACATTTGCTTCTGCAAAGTTATGTTTACTGACTAGTAAGACTCCACGGCTCACGAATACAGGGTTGAATGGCGCGTCTTCGATGTCTGCTTTGATATAATATAAACCTCGTGTGTGTGATGTCCTGGGCGTCTGCGCAAAATCTGTCCTGCGCTGCCAAACGGGTTTCTCAGAAGGCAAGGCCTCGAGAACCCCCAGGAGTAGATATGTATCTGGCTGTTTCCAAAAATGGCGTGTTTGGCATTCATGTAAGGACGCATGTTTGACCCTCCTGGTACATACTCCGATACATAACTCGATACATACGCCGAAACATCGTCCCCAACGTACAACATCCTTTTCGTATCCTTTCGTCAAGAGCCATGTACGAAACATAGCCGAAACATACCTTGAACCATACCCCGAGGCATACCCCCAAAACATACCCGAATCCAATCATGCATTGCTGACCACGTATTAGCCGGAAGCACCCAAGTATGTATAGGAACTGGAAGGATATCATTTTCAGGCCTGGATCCTGAGCAGTTCATCACCCTACCATCTTTGAACAGTGTGGCCGAGGACCTCTACTTCAACAACGCCTCGCAGCATGAGACAGCTACTGAGTCCATCCGCAGCCCGTCTGGTTGAATTGTAGTGCTTCAAAAAATGGGGTCCCTTTGTTTTTGGCGGGGGCGCTAGAAGTCAGGGTCAGAGTATTTTGGTGTGCCATATAAGTGCAACCTTTTGTTGGGTGTAAACATGATGCTTCCTTGTACTCAGCTTTGGGCGAAAGAAGCAGACACTCCACACCCACACATGCAGGTGTCTCATGGGAGAATGGAATGGAAAACAACATCCTTACAAAGGCTGGCTTAGTACGTTGCATCCTGGTATCACGTAAAGATCCCTTGTCCTGGGGACTCAGACTATGGGCAACCTCCCATGTAGCCAAGTTTTCTAAGCTGATCCGCCTTCCGCAAGGCTTATTCTCCTTGGCTTATCCTTTCAGCCCCCCCCATGTAAAGCCTTCGGCCCTGTAAGCCCTATCATCTCCTTTCACATGAATTCACACTCTTCTTGTTATTATCATATATGAATATAAGCATTTTCATTGCCATTACTACTGTTATTCTTCTTTTTATTGCTATTGTTATTTGTATTATCTATTCTTACAGTTGCCTGGCACGGGACCTATTCTCAAAGGGCCTCTCCCCCCAAGCCAGAAACCCATATTTGCCTTACGCCAGAAAATGTTGAAGCCCTTCATTCTCAGCCCTCAAGAATCCTGAGCTCTCTACGCCCCAAGCCCTAAAGTCCCTTGCTTGACTTCCCGGACCGTTTTGGGCTCTCCCAAACCCTAAACCGTAAACCCTAAACCGCTTTCTTTCGCGAGGCCAGGCTCCCTTGGCAGCGGCACTTTGTACGGATCTCACTGGGCAGAGCACCAGCCAGGTCGAGATGGGGATGGTGCACCGGAAAGGAGACATAGAGAGGTACATAGGGATACCCTAGAGTATTAGAGTATATCTCATATACCTATCTGTCCATCCATCCATCCATCCATCCATCCATCCATCCATCCATCCATCCATCCATCCATCCATCCATCCGTCCATTTGTGTCTGTACATGTGTATATATATATATGACTTCATGTATAAGTCCATAGATATATATACATATGTACACATATGCCTTTGATTTGTGGATGTATCCCTTCTGTATGATGTAACCAAAGTTCTGGTCCTGTTACACATGCGCTTTCGGGGGTGGGACAAGCAAGGCAGGTGGTAATCAAGCAGTGGCAACCCCATGAGGAGACATATCACCGCAAGGTTTGCAGGTTGGCCGTGCTGGGTTCACGGGATCACTATGCATGAGGCATGGGCGCCAGAACTTGGGCCTAGGACAAGTTGCGTTACGCCAATTCGCCCGTCAGCAAAAGGCCTTAGATGCAAGACTTGTGATACCACCATGGGCTATTAGAACTTAAAATCCCCCATTAGGACCCTATTAAGGGTAGATTAAGGTACCCTTAGGGTCTAATGGCCCATAGTGGTATAGGGCCCTCCCTGACAGGCAGCGACGAACACGTCGCTGCTAGCAGCGGAATTCCGTCTGAACCGCGGACGCTGCCGGGAAGGTTATGCGCCAATTTCAGACCCCACGCTTTGCGACGCCTTGTCTGCACTTCAATCTGCTGATGTACCATTCTAATAGACCACCAGAAACGATCCGTCCTCTTGGGCTAGCAAGCAGATGATGGCAACCAGATTGGCAGGCCTTTTGTTGAACATTGTTCCCGACATGATTGCAAGAAAAGCTACGATTTTCCCAAGATTCCGGGCACGTTATTTCACCATACTGCATCAAGCATGAGACATAGACCACATGAGCCAAAGGCTGTAGTCTAAACTCCTAGTATCCTCCTTAATAACCCTTATAGTACTCCCCTTTTTCATCTCATTTAAGGAATTTAGACCATAGTACACACGCTTTTGAACCCCTGACTTGTACAGTGAGGAGAGGGCCGCCAGGGATCTGAGCCTCGTGTTCGATGGTACCATAGCCGTGGTCGCCTTGCCGCAGGCCTTGGGCAGCATGGAGACTTGGCTTCAGTAGCAGTCTGATGTACGAAGAAGCTTGTAATAAGATCGTTCCCTTGAGCAGTCTTTTGCCAGTTTCAATTGCTGCGGCGCACCTTAAAAGACTGCTCACTTGCATAGTGACTACAAAGCTGTTGCGGATATGGCATGTAAGTATTACCTCCTCTGGGCTAGAAGCTTTGTTAGAATTTAGGCCCCATCGGTCCGGGGACTTGAGAGAGTTTCGGGTGTTGTTTTCAAAAATGAAGTTTGAAGTTCCTATCCTGTATGAGAGTTTGGGGGCTTAAGTGTCCTTAAGAGCCTAGCCCTTAGACGTAGGATTTGGGCCGGTTTCATACTCAGTCTAGTGCTGCCAGCGCGCACCTGTGTACAGATAATGAAGGTTCCTTGTAACAACACTAGGCCTGTGCTCAACAGAGATGTTACGTCTGTCCGCGAGCCGCCTAACACTGCACAAGACTAAGCCTTAAACCACCCCATAACCCTTATCCCTCTCAGGACAACTATTGGCCACTGGGCTGCTTCTACTGCCCGTCGCTTGGGCGACAAGTCGTAGTTTGTCTAACCTTTGGGGGGTTTCAAGCTGGGGGTTTGGAGCCAAAGCTGCTATATCCTTCAGGGCTGTTGGAAGCAACATAATGGAAAAGAACATCGAAACTAGCAAAGAACATAGGGGTAATGTGGGATTATATGGGGATAATGGAAAAGAAAATGGGAATGACTATAGTATAGTATACTTCTCATTCAAAAGCGGGCACCTGATAATTCGGACGATCAAGTTCCTGGCCACTGCCTCACGGCTTGCAGTCCAAGAAATAGCAGTTTACTATCCAGCGGAGACTTAACCGCAATTTGCATTTAAGCAGTACCCATCTTGTCTTTTTCAGACAGGGCGGGGGTTGCAGTCCCAGGATACCCCAAAAGCTCCGAACCCTCAAAGAACCTCTGAACCCTGGGTAGGCCCCTGGGATATTTATTATTGTCCCTAATTGCTGTAATAAGGGACCCTATATACTAATATATTTCAAACGGTTTTAGGGGCCAACCCAGAACCCTAAACTCAAAAAGCTCCTAATCCTCCACCTACCCGATGCAGGCTTTGTGACACCGCGCACGTCTTCTTGAATCAAGGCCAGAGTGGAGGCTGCTCATCTGAAATTAGGATTTTATGAGGGGATCCTCCATGCTGTAATAGAGTATAATAGGAATATCAGAGGATCCTAATATCATATCCCTTATCCCTTGTAGTCACTATTTCTGGCTGGGGGGGTCCACCTAAGGGAGGTTTTTTGAATGTGTTGGGCAGGGAACTGCCTGTTCTGGGCATACCTTTTCGTTATTTTTAGATGAGCTGTATTGGCTTCCAGAGACTTACCATACAATCTAAACTCCTGGTCTCCCCCTTAGTAAGCCCTATAGTCCTATAGTCGTCCCCTACATAATCTCTTAAATGACCCCCTTTGAGGAGTTTAGATTATGGCTCATGTGACCTAATTAGGCAGACACTGGGTGCAATGCGAATGCTTCAGCCTTATGGAATCTGACTCGTGGGCTTGGCGTTCTTTGGCACTGGCTGGTCAACAAAAACTAGGATTTGTTGGAGAGTGGGCCACCCGAAACAGTCGCTGAAGCTTGAACTTCACCTTCAGTCTCCATTATACTCCCTCTTAAGTAGAAGCTACTACAATATTATAGAGTATATATAGGGGTTATATTGGGATAATGCAAAAGAATTAGGGTTTAGGGTTTATAATGATATTTCATCTTCCTACCTAGGAAGCCCCATTTGTCGTTGCATTTTCCTTTCCCACATGTTTCTTCATGAGCTGAAATCATTGGCTTTATTGCCACAATGATAAAACCCCAGACAAAGCCATTATCAGAACCTGTTCGGTCTTGTGTCTTGCTGGCCACAAAGCTCAAAGTGGATGCCCAGCATCAGCAGTAGTAGTAGTAGTCGTCGTCGTCGTCGTAGTAGTAGTAGTAGTTTAGATAGGGATGCTAGAGCATTCAATATGGAGTAACAATCGATTCGTTTTTTGGTTCTAGTACCTGGTAAGGAGATGCAAATCCAATTTTGTCTTCCTGGTTCTAACACAACCAAACTCTCAAGAGCAGTATTGTCTTTGGTTCTGGAAAAACTACAGAGACTGTGGATGTTCTGCCTTTCGTCCGCATGCGCCGCATCTGTAAGATTTCAGGGCAGGAGCTGCCTGTTGTTAGCACTGAGAACATCCGTGACATACGTGACTTGAAGCGCGAGCTGTGCAATCGGCATAGTTTTCCCGTTTGCTTGCAACAGCTGCTGCACAAGGGCAACAGCTTGGATGATGCAACCAAGCTAGATTTTCTACAAGGTGGCAATAGCTTGGATGAGTCTTTGCAATCGAACCCCGTAGATGCTTCAATCCACCTACAGCTTGTCCTGGCCACGGCGTCCACAGCCGCGGAGCTGATGGAGACTAACGAGCTGTTTCGTGTTGCTTGTCAGGACGGCGAAGTAGAGACCGCACTCTTACTTCTGCAAGCTGGTGCTGACAAGGACTTGCAGGATCAGAACGGCAGGACAGCTCTCATGAAAGCTGTTGACAACGGCCGCACGGAGATCGGCCAGTTGCTGCTGCAAGCTGGTGCGGAAAAGGACTTGCGGGATCAGAACGGCAGGACAGCTCTCATAGAGGCTGTTGACAACGGCCGCACGGAGATAGCGCGGTTGCTGCTGCAAGCTGGTGCGGAAAAGGACTTGCGGGATCAGAATGGCAGGACAGCTCTCATGGTGGCTGTTGACAACGGCCGCACGCAGATAGCGCGGTTGCTGCTGCAAGCTGGTGCGGAAAAGGACTTGCAGGATCGCGATGGCAGGACAGCTCTCATGAAGGCTGTTCACAATGGCCGCGCTGAGATCGTGCAGTTGCTGCTGCAAGCTGGTGCGGAAAAGGACTTGCAGGATCGGGATGGAAGGACAGCTCTTATGGAGGCAGCTTGCATCGGCGACGCGGAGATTGCGCAGTTGCTGCTGCAAGCTGGTGCGGAAAAGGACTTGCAGCACTGGTATGGCAGGACACCTCTCATGGAGGCAGTTCACAATGGCCGCGCTGAGATCGTGCAGTTGCTGCTGCAAGCTGGTGCGGAAAAGGACTTGCAGGATTCCTGGTATGGCAGGACAGCTCTCATGGAGGCAGCTTGCAGCGGCCACACGGAGATAGCACAAATGCTGCTGCAAGCCGGTGCTGCAAAGGACTTGAAGGATCAGTGTGGCATGACCGCTCTCATGTTGGCGGAGATCGTGAACTTGCTGCTGCAAGCTGGTGCGGAAAAGGACGTGCAGGATCGGAACAGTAGGACAGCTCTTATTGATGCAGCTCACAGCGACCGCGCAGAGATCGCGCAGTTGCTGTTGCAAAGCTGATGCTGAAAAGGACTTGCAGCATCAGGATGGCGTGACAGTCCCAAGGGAGGAGCCCACAACTGCCGCACGGAGATAGCGCGGTTGCTGCTGCAAACGTGGTGCTAAAAAGAACTGAAAAGGTGAACCTGTTTGCGATGTACAGATTGACAGTGGCATTTGCGCCTGCCTGATAGGTGTTCTGTTGTCAATGTTTCGGAAAAATGGCCTTCACAAGGCTCATGTTGCACCAGGAACCAATTTGAACTCAGCGAAGTGCGGGCGATCTTCGCACCATACTTGAAGTCTCTGGTGTTTTGAGGGTACCGGGTTGCAAGCAGATTTTAAACTTTGGTTTTCAGACATTCCTCTGCTTGTCTAAAATTAAAGTGGGGTGCATACAGGCCGGTGCTCACATGGCAAATACTCTTCACTGCAATGCGCAGCCATCCTGGTTTAGCAAACTGATGTTGGAAGCAAGGGCGGGCATGCGGCATGGCCGTTGTCAAGTGAAGCGTTTGCTGTTTCGTGACATGTGTGATTAGCAGCTTGAGTCTAGCAGCCTTATGTGTGTCCCTGAGGCGGAGAAACACTCCTCTGGCTCTTCCCGTGGTATGCATCTTTTACCACATCCGTTTATTGGTGTGGGAATTGTTGCCACGCATCAGAACCTTTTCCAAGCTTGTGATTTCCCTCTCTCTCCCTCTCAGTGTCCTCAGCCGCTCTCTCGCCCTTTCCCTTTCCCTTCCCTTTCCCTCCCTCCCCTCTCTCCCTCCCTCCATCGCTCTTTATCTCTCTCTGACTGAGAGTCAAGGAGCACTGCCTTTCCCTCCCCAAACCATAGCAAGGCGCCCCACCAAATGATGCAATGCAGGGCTTCAGGGTTTTCAGTCTTGCTGGTGGCTGGAAGGAAGGAGCAAGCTCCTTTCAAGCAGTCCTGCTGATTAATGCTCCGGTCCAGTTGAGACCGCCGTTGAAGCAGAGTATTTCACTAGGGAAGATACTTCCATAGTTCTGCTCTGCGTCTTTGTCATTCTGGGTGGCTGTGGACCTACGGACCTATCTTTTGCGAGCACCTGGATGGGGCTTGTTCTGGGCCGTGTGCCTACATTTTACATGTAGTTCCCGACATTGGGCGTGGGTGCTTCAACATGTGGGAGCCCGCCTGAGAAAAAGACGATCACTTGCCGAACCCAACAAAACAGGACAATGGTTGCAAGAACCTGGCAAACATTCTCTGACCCACTGGAGACGCATCCTGCGAAGACCATAGGAGGGATACATTCCTTTCCTAGGATAGCCTCAGTCAACCCCACCAACCTCCTGCTCGAATTCCAAGTAACCAGACCGGGGGTTAGTAAGGAATAAGGGAAAATACTACATAGGGATTCCATAGGAAAGATTTTCCCTTACTCCCCACCAACCATCGGTAAGGTTACTTAGCACTTTAGCTTGGTGTGACTTCACAGCATCAAGCTGCTGCCTTTAAGCACCTAAGGCAATGCCTCGGTGGAAAGGTCCCTTGATTGTCTTATGGTTTTCATGCTTGGACTTTTGGGGTGTCAAGGGCTTAGGGTTTAGGGTTACTAACTTGAAATCTGGGTGGTAGATTCCTGGTACATGTGGTGAGGATAAGTGGTGGCAGGTGTTGGGGCTCAGGTGTTCCAGGGGAGAATCCGGCTCCCTCTGCTTTAGTTGGGAGTGCAGCCTCCCCACAGCAACGCCGGACCAATGGGTAGCTGCTGTCACTACCAAACCTGCACCCCTCCTACTACTACTACTACTACTACTACCACCACCACTACTACTACTACTACTACCACCACCACCACCACCACCACCACCACCACCACCACTACCAGGCAAGTTTAGTGTTGTCTGGTTTGATGGTATTTCTTCTCACAACCGCTGCGTAATGCGGACAGGGACAATAGACGAAGCAAACATAAACCCACACAGGGCACTTGAGAACTACCGTGAACATAAAACCTGAAAGCCAAAGTCCCTAATCTCACAAGCCCCAAAAAACCAGACACACAAGCTTTGATCTCTCCCTGCGTCGTCATGTCCAAAGTTAGGCTCTCATTCTGGTACCTCAGTATATGAGGTGCCGTATTATACTTTGTATCCTCACGGGGGCCACTATGTTGAGAACCCACGTAGTCAAGAGAAACTTCTGGGCAAGTGCCGTGGAGGTCACCTGCCTCCACGACTAGAGCTGCAACAACAGAGGCATGGGCTGAAACGGGAGTCTCTCAGAATAATGCCTACCTGATCCTCGTGGCAGACCCCTACCATTTGGGGGGCCCACATATCCCAAGGTAGCAAGAGTAATATGTGGCAGGGCAAAGTCATGCTGTCCGTGCACGTTGGAACTGAATCACTCAACAGATTGATGAGTCAGGTTGCTGGCGAGGAATTTCACGAAACGTTATAAGCTCTAAAACTCTAAACCTAAAACCTATCAGCCAGAGGGGGGGGGGCCCTCAAGCGGAACTAGTTGAGGTCTGGGACTGAGGTTTTCCGAGTCTGCAGGCGTCAGTCAAAAGTGGGAAAGACCGCTACCAGGGCCCTGCAGGAATTAGTGAGTTGATCAAGTACGTACGTTTGCACAGCGAAGGAAAACATTGAGAATTTTAACTGCACCGCGTTGTTTTCGATTTAACTGGGGGCTCCATCACTGGTCCTTCACGTATCCCGCTTAAGTAGCCTGGAGAATTGGATGTACAAGTTATACCCTCGACCTACCCTGAGGTTCGTATGTATTTTCTCTTGGGTAATGTAAAATACATTTCTTAGATAAACATCTGTTGTTCTGGCAGTCCATGGAGTCCAGATGGAAAAAGCAATAAACATGTTCCAGGGGGAGGGAATTAAGGTATATTGGGCTCTTGGGGGAAGGCCTCTGCCGCAGTTCAGCTCCTTTGCCGCGCGCCACCGGACTGCCCCACAGCGAGACATGTCATGTAGCAAGGAGCCTGAAGATCTCCAAGATTCCTCTAGAGGGCTCAGAGGGATCCTACTAGCAATCCCGTTGGCGTACAGGGTGGTATATAGAAGAAGTGATAGTTGGTTTTGCCCTTGGCAAAGTTGAAAAAAGTGAGCCCTCAGAAATCTACTTCCTACGCTAATGATTTAGACGCCGGGCTCTTCTGCAACCCTCAGCTAGAGGAAGCAGTCACAAAATGGAAGCCCAACATGGGAAGTGTCCAATACATGATTATGTTGGTGTGCGATGATTTTCGCTGTTCAATTTTTTGTTTTCAAAGATCACTATACCTCCGCTCCTACCACAAAATGAGGTTTCAAGAAGGCCAGATTCCGGGTGGCATTTTGTACTCATGTGGATACTTCTCAGACTTGTCCTTATGCAATCCCCAAATTGGACCCGAATGATTTTCTCCAAAAATCCTATATAAGAAGCACCTCCTTGTTGAGAAACTCCCCATATTAGAAACTCATTCGAGCCATGCCTGGGTCATGAATTTGAAGTTAAGTCTGTGCGCCAGGGACTGCTGTGGAAGCCCTAAACCCCAAATCCTAAATACTCCCTATTTGGGGCCCTACACCTCTATTTGAGGGTACAAGGAGGATCCTAAAACACACCTAAACTCTGTACCCGCCTGTTTTTGGGCACAGTGAAACTGTACACCAACCCAAAGGGTCCATGTACCCAATAATTAGGTCCGCTTAAAGGGGTAGGGTCAGGATTTAGGGTCCATGAACCCAGGGATATGGTTGAGGGTCCATGTACCCAACAATTGGGTACTTGGGATTTGGTTAATTACTGGAATTGTAGTTCCAGCTTTGGGCACGTATTCGATTCTTGGGTACTTGGACCCTTATAGCAAGAGGACCGCCTGGCGTCGACATCCACTTCGGAGGAGCCGTGGCTTCGAACGCTGCAGCGGCCTAAGCTTGGAAAATCGTGAGAAGAGTGGGCTTTTATAGTATAAGACTAAAATTGAATAATGATAAGAGTCGTGGTGGTAGTAGTAGTAGTAGTAGTAATAGTAATTTGGTAAAGCTGGAAGGCGGGTTGGGAAGCCCCACTTTGCTCGTCAGTTCACAGGGCTGCAGAACATGCAAGTCAGCTTGATGAGCCAATTTTCATTAAGAAGCAGCCAGGTGCAACTAGGCTTCGAATGAGGCTAGTTTGTGTATAACCGCACACAGCTATTTTGTAAAATCACCCATCACTTGCTTTAGTTTTCTTTACAATGGCTTGCTCACGATGTAACATTCGCAGATACCTGCATTGTCATCGAGACCTCTTTGGCATCGGACGAATCCATGGCAACACCAAATATGTTGAATCCATTGGTCAGACGGGCGCAATCAAGGGACTACTGAGTTACTGGTACGGGACAGCCTTAAGAGATGAAATGGTAGCCCTAGGGATGTCTGGTACTGATAGCAACTTGTTGAAAGAGCGCCCTCTGAGCGACATAAACAAAATCTCGCGAGCCATGATACACATCCCAGTTTGCATTTCATCTTCAACTGTCTTTCCATTTGATTCTCCGTTGTTGGTGTGATACCCATATAATCCCTACACGGACCCTCATATAATCCTCGTATCGGCCGGATATAATCCCTACGAAACCACTACCAAGGCCGGTGACAACCACCTTTGCGGCCGCACTCACGGAGGAGCCTGTCATAGATACTGAGGCAAAATCAGTGAGATAAGGAAAGTAATTTTTAGGGTTTAGGGTCAAGTGAGAGAAGGAGTGTTCTCAGACTGGCCTTGATGGAAGAAAGGTAGCTTGAGCATGTAACAACTCGAAAGCTCCTGTGCTCTCATTCATCGCCTCGTCCCTGGCATTGGTGGGCTGCGTTACAATGACAGGTAACACAGCATGACAGATCCTATTAGCTGAGGGCTTCATGCGGGTTTCTCAAGTGTTGGTTGCACTTCCATACTAGATGACCAGTTTTTCAGGACCCTTTGCGAAGGGCTAGATGCGTACAATGCCAAGATAGAGTCAGATTCGAGCTTGCCTTTAGGATCCTCTATAAGCAGGCAACATTTTGCCGGGTGTTAACAAGTACAGCTAGCTCAAGAGGCAGGATCTTCAGACCCAAGATCCTGTCCTCAATCTTGTCTTTGGAAGCTGAGGAATCCACAACTAGCATGGAAGCGTCAAGCACGCTGGCAGTTGCGGATGCAGCTTGGATTTAGGGCAGCAGGGTTTCGAGCTTGGCGCTATAGCGTTTTGGGGTTCAATGACTTGGGCTTGGAGATTGTCAAAATTTCAGCAGCCAGATCAAGTTCCTTGTCCCCGGCAACCTCTTAACTGCTTCAGATGCAACCTAACTTGGCTTTTGCGCTGAGGCAGGCATCATCTATCTCGGAGACGTGCAATGCGAAGCTTGCCCGCAGCGAGGTAAGCTGAGCGTGCTGATCCACAGGAGTCGTGGCATTCAAATAGGGCCCATGAGCAGGAAGACTGCTTTTCCTTTGGATGCTTACAAGCTGCAGAAATAATGGTTTTTCTAGAGGCTTCTAAAGCGCTGTAGTCGCTCAGTAACCTGAGAGTTGCGAGACTTCTGCCTAGTTTTGTGCGAGGCATTTTATACTTTGGAGTATGCCTTTGGGGCCAATGCTTTTCGGAAACTAGCAAAGTCTAGCCTGGGCTTTCTAGCTGGGCTAGTAGTTTGGTAGTTTAATGTTTAGAAACTCGGGTATACATCCTGAGTTCAATGCAAAAGCTGGGATTCCGGAAGCTTGCACAAGTCCACAAAGACTTTGTGAATCCTCTCAGTATTAAACCTAAAGCTGAAACCGGACATGCTGCATGCTCACGGACTCTCTGTCTCCTACCTGGACCCTCAGCGCCTCCCCAGATTATGTTCCCACACTCCACCGTTGACTCCGGCACATTTTCTCAAGAGCTGCATCGTCAACTGAGGAGAACCCCTACGAGATCCAGCGCGAGCTGCAGTGGTGGGAAGAGCCTGCTTTCTTGGCCCAAGGCGTGGCAGCTCTCAAGGGTTGTGGTGTTTTTTGTTTGTTAAATGTATTGGGGTATAAGGGTTGCACAGACTTCTTCCCTAATTGCTGGGATTACTAGGAGAACTCCACCTGACCTGTGGGAAAAGCAGCTCGGAGTTCTTGACCTGGCTTGTTCAATCCCCAGCCAAACGTTTTTTTTGTTCACATATGCACCTTATGACTTGTTTTGGTGGTTGATGGACGACATTACAGTGGAAGTCAGAAAAAGTTGGGAGATTGTACTCCAGGGTCCAGGGCACCCTGTATGATGCTTGCGGCTGCAGATTCCAACTTCGGTCATGCGTTTTCATATTTGGAACCTTCGGACATCGATTTGCTCAACTTCAAGAAGTTTTGCAAGCAAAAGGGGCGATAAATATCTGGAATCAGCACCTGTGATTTGTCCCGGGGGTGGGATGAGCAAAAACCCTTCAATTCTGAGCTGCAGGCAGCCGTCCAGCACGCGGGGGCGTGGGGCGCAGCAATATTGAAAGAGCACAACACTAACCAAAATCAATTTTACACGCCATGCTGGCGTAGGAAACCAATCAAGTGGCTTAGGCTCAAGCATGCTGGAGGGCATCTTCCAGCTACGTCAACGGCCTATACTACTTCCTCTAGCACGGTAGACCCAAAGCATGGCAAAGTGCCGCAGTAGTGCTCAAGGTAACCCTACTCCCCCTGCCAGGTCTCCTCTTAATTCGTGAGCCCAAGAAAGAATGCTCGCCATCACATGGCTTCGTTTGCTAAACCAACATGAATTATCAGCATTCGTCCCCAGAAAGCAAGCATGTAATTCCTATGAAACCCTATCATTTCACGCCAGCTGGTGGCGGTCTCGGGGGCTGCTGCCTAGCCTCCGACACTCGGACGAGAAGTAAGGGTCTGTTCAAGCTGGAGGGATATAGGCCGGCGGCGTGGCAGACTTTGGACGGGTTTTGGGGTTTCATTGGGCATCTCCAGGATGTGTTGCAGGTAAAAACTGAACTGACCCACAGGCCTGCGCGAAGACGATGACAACCAAGCAAGGGCTTGAGATGTGAAGGTGAACAAGTAGGGGCCAGAATACTACATGGGGCTTCTCAAAAATTAGGGATACATTCTTGGGGGTCCCTATAACAAGGGTTATATTGTTTTGGGGTCCATATTGGGGTTCCGCGTATTTTGGGAAACTACCATATCTGGCTGTGTTGACAACAAGATGGGAAAGATGTAGGGGGTTGGATGTGCTGGCTTTAGGCATGGGTGTCTGTTGGCTTCGAGACGCGGCCGTCAGTGATACAAAGGTGCTGCCAGAGGAGAGTGAAGTCTGATTCTTCCGATCTCTACTATAGCCATTGCAACACTTCAACGTTTGCATCCTGGAATCTGGGTTGTTGGTGAAGAAGGGCCATTGTTTGGATGGCTTTTTAGCCTTTGCTTCAACTCGGACAATGTGAAAATGCAACAACATGCCCAGCTCTGCTGGGTGGCAACCCTGCAAGATTCCGTGAGGCGCGGCACGTATGCCCTGCGTGTTTGGGACCTGCTGTTTTGAGTCCGGACCTCCAGGATATGCAATATGTAAGCTGTTGTCCTGATGTAACGCCTACCATTCCCCTTAATCAAGAACATCTAGGAGCTAGTCTCCATACAGCTCGTTTGCCACGGTTTGGAAACAGCTAGTTCTTGACACTGGCGGTACATTCCTCCGCACGCGTAAGTCGTCATAAAGAAAAGCCCATTTCTGTGATAGCGAAGGTTTGCCTGTGGTTCTGGGGCCTCTGCCACAAGATGGGAAACTGCTCCCATGCTGCAAAAAGGAGCGAGTCGCTAAATATTGGGTGGGGCGGAAGTAGAATGGAAAACAGGATAGCTGTGCTCCTCCATGAAGCTAAACCATTTGCGACGGCATAATGCAAACCCACAAACTTTTAGCTTTGCATGCCTTGGCTAAGGGCCAAGTCCACCCTCTATGGGCCAGGCAATCAGCCAAAAGGCAAGTCAGCCAATGCTGCTGTAGCAAGTTCGGCCTTTGGGTCAGTCTTCAGGGAGGCCAGCTGAAGCATCTTAGAATATCAAGGACTTTTTGGCAGGATTTGCAAATTCCCTCCTTCGCAGTATATATCCCATGACCCCCGCACAGTCCGAGGCCACATGCTTCGAACGCCTCAGGCGCAGAAATCCCATTACCACAGAGATTGCCTTAAGAGAGCAGGACCCACAATGGTGCAATGGGTCTTTGGCAAGCTCAGCTTCATCCATGTGCCCTGGCCCAGGTTTGTTCCGCCGTTGTTGCTGTTGCTGCAAGCTGCCCGGCTGCAAGGTCAAGAGCCGGCAGCAGGCATTCGGTTGACGTAAGGACATTTCGACCCAGACAGAGAAAATGGATTCATTCAGAACTGTGATGCTGCCAGGTCACCCCATTCCAGGGCCCAGGGCATTAGAATACTAGGCCTGTCTCCCCTCGTGCATGAGAGCAGGAGGTATACGCAGATAGACGAATGAACATGTTTGTTACTCGGGGGAGGGCTTGCTGGCAAACTGTAGACGGTAATTGAGTCTAGGCCGCAGAGATGTTCGCCAACTTGTCCTGTGCAGCCAGCCAGAAGCACATCTTCTCTTATGTTATGGTGTTATATTGATTATATGGGTGTCCTTATTCACAAAACCAAGCTCCTCTGACCCTTATGACGTGGACCCCTCCGCAAAGGGACGCACGCTTGTGCAATTCGCTTTTCCGCACTCTCTGGGTCTCCTGCTTTGAGCAGATTACGGTTGCAGGCTCACCACCTACCAGTGGGAGCCTACTTACATGAGCGTGGGGACCTTTTTCCATATCTCCTTTCAGGATTTGTTGAAGGGTGCTTGATGTTTTCCAGACATTCCTTCCCGCTTGTGCAAAGCTGACATTTTGACTGTTTCCGAAGCTTCCGCGAAAGCTCCCTAGAAGTTCTTATGCCCAAGCCGCCGCAAACACAGAAGGGTCGTTTGCGTCGGGGTAGGCGGGGCTAATGGCCGACGCATACGGCGAACCCTTAAGCCCGAGACAGTAGAGGCTTGACTTATTATAGCTGTGACTTGCTTGCTTTTGCTTATTTCAGGTACCGCAACTTGTGTTGGTCAGGTGTTCGTGCAGAGAGCCGGAAATCTTTGGCACCCGCCCGCCCTCCCCAGAGTGGGATGCGGCTGCACACATGCGTGTGCGCCCGATACAGTACTACGGCCCAAGGGCCGGGGCTGGAAACTCGAATGTGCCTGGAAAGGGGCATGTGCCCCTTCCCAAGAGTACAGTTTCTGCAGCCAAAAGTGATCCGCCCATGCCTAGTACCTCTGTGTGTATAGGGGTTGAGGGTTCGTTGCCATAATGGCTTCACAACATTTCCCAATCAAAACAAAGTTCTTGACACCCAGGCCGCGACAGCAAAAGGCGTCAGCCAAGGAGGACGAGGAGCTGATCTTCTTCAACCCGCCACCAGGGTGGCAGCCTACACGGGTTCCAGGTTTGCAGCTCTAGGTCTGGACAGGGAGATGCAAGGTTCTTGGGCAGTGTTCAGTACTGCTCCACAAGAGAGAAATGGTATGCCGCTTAATTCGGGGCATTCCTGCCGTATGGAACGAGCTAGTCAACTAGTCTGACGAGATCTGCATCTTCACTGGGAAATGCCCGGCGTCTTAGGGCAAACTCCGGTACATCAAGAGAGTTAAGGCCTGCATGTCGAAAGCAATCTTGAATGTACATCGACCGCTCGCAGTCCGCACCTTCAGAGTATCATGGTGACAGAATGCCACCAGCTTCTCCCTGTCTATTGCATTTTATTTCCTTCCCCTTAAGTATCAAGAAGAACCCCCCCCCAACTCCCCATAGTAGCTCAAA
This sequence comes from Symbiodinium pilosum, assembly GCA_905231905.1. Taxonomy (NCBI): domain Eukaryota; class Dinophyceae; order Suessiales; family Symbiodiniaceae; genus Symbiodinium; species Symbiodinium pilosum. The sequence goes on from CAJNIZ010043047.1 coordinate 57,133, forward strand.
AGACTCAAAAAGATTGTGTTTAACTTTAGGGGAAGGGTGGTGGAAGCTGGCCCTGCTGGAGCCTTCCGCTTGCAGAGATCGGGCTCAGGATGGCATCTGTTTTCAGGTTGTCCCCAGCATCCAGAAGTTTCATTTCTCAGCTTGGAAATTTCTAGGATGTACTGGAAGCCAGTATTTGAGACACAGCCACTTTGCTTCTCATAAAACTCTCTCAATCTCTAGGTCCCTACCCATGGGCCCTTAACATGAGCGCTTACCTCTTTCCTGAATCCTAACTATGGACCCTCACTTGGGTTTGTAGGATTCTGTCTACTAGCGGCCCATAATTAAGTCCAGCCTCTGACAAAACCGCCTGACGGCTCCGGGCTCACCGGAGCCAGTCCCGCTGTCCAAGGGTCGCCGAGCGACCGACAAGCTGCAGAAAACAAACGCGAGAGGAGGGATCAGACTGCGCTGAACTTATTATACTTCGCTATACAGACCTACTGCTTCAAATCAGGTTTATCATTTTGCACTAGGCTATACTATCTTATGCTGTACTATACTGTACTACATTATGACATTCTTTACCTTAACAAACCAGCTCCAGAGACCTTTTTCTGCCATATCTCTGACTGGGTGCTTACTCATCCAACGGGTCCTGCATCTCGGAGTGCATGCCTGCTGTAGGTACAGTTCAACGGCTAAGCCCATACAAGTTGTAGGAACAACTCAAAAGTGTTGTCGTTCCAGATGCGCGGCGGCTTCAGATAGGGCTAAAGAGTTCGAATTAGGGCCTGCAGTGCATTCACATCCTCTCGAGGCTGCTTTGAGCATATTGTAATAAGATCCCCATATTACCCAATATTCTGTCTACTTAAGGGGGACTATAGAAACATCGAAGTAGATCGCCGTTGCCATCCACAGGATGGTCATGTTCGCAAATTGGATCTCCCTAAATGATGTTTTTTTTTGGGGAGAGGGGGGGTGTCCCATAATTAGGAGTACCATTTTAGGGGTCCCCATAATGATAGCATTTTGGGGTCTATATTTGGGTCCCCCTTATTTTGGGGGGGAAACTACCATTAATCTAGGCATAGATGTGGGGAACCCTAGGCCCTAAGCCCTACCTCTAGTTATTGCTGAGGGAGATCTAGCTGCCGAGCCATGATAGCTTGCATGCAAATTGAGTTTGTGATTGATGCCATGGCGCCCCTGAAAGCAGAGAAGCCAAATCGCAGGCCTAGGGCTTGATATGTGGGGACTGGGGCTTGCGCAGCTAAATACGGCGGAACATTGTATGTTCGCCTGGCCAAAGCAGCCCTTTGAGTTCTCTAGACTGCATGCTACCCTGAATTTTCAAAGAACAAAGCTTGATCTCTGCATTAATTGGGGGATTATTCCTTGGCAATCCTTTTATGGGCACAATATAACATGGCCCAGAAGCTGATTCTTGTTATTTCGACCCCCACAGTAGGTGCTGGCCTGCAGTCGGCTCATATATGAGTTCAGGGTAAGCGCTTTGATTACAGTCCGACATTGTCCTTGCCCGAATGTTTTGGCCACTGGATTATGGCCTACTCCCTACACCCCAAAACCCTACAGAAAACACCGAAGTTGTTGCTTGCTCGGTCCTGAGTTTGGAGGACTACCTTGTGTCGATTGCTTAGACCATTGTATTTTGGGGCTACCTTCGCGCTCTGCTCCAACAGGGTTAAAGTTGCAGCTAGGCTATAACCCATACAGTAGGCTCTTCTAGTTACGAGTTGAAATTCCTCTAGTTTTGTATTGTAGCGTACTTGCCTACAGTTCACACCAGGTTGTGTGTTGAGTTCCAGGGCATCCTTCACAGACAGCTGCTGCGTCAGCAGTCACGTCGAAGACGGGCAGAAGTCGCAGGCCGCTAACGAGGGGAGGAGGCCCAAGGGAAGCGATTCCCAGGCAAGTATCTTTCAACGCATGCATGGGGGTTTCCCAAAATTAGGGTACTTTTTGGGGATCC
>CAJNIZ010043048.1:6179-21121 GCA_905231905.1 Symbiodinium pilosum
CATGTGCGGACATGTCATCAGTGCAATTGAATGTGAATAGCTTACTACATCCCTACGGGGATGCCTGCAAGTGTGTGTGTGTGTGTGTGTGTGTGTGTGTGTGTGTGTGGGGTTGAAGGTTTTGGGTGGAGGGCTTGGGTTCAGGATTTGGCGGGCCTTCATGGATTCAATAGGATCCTGCAATCACACTGCTGGGGCGGCTGGGTCATCTGGGTTGCTGTTAAGGAACTTAAATCAAGTTACTATATTCGGGAAACCCTATTATTCATTATGTATACCCATTATGGTAACTTAGTTCAAGTTCCTTAACAGCAATCTAGTCACTTTGGCAGGACAGGTCTAGTGCAATTGCCTTCGTCGTGAACACGGATGCTATAATTAGATGGGACATGTCCTTGGCAAGCGTGAGGGCGATACTGCTAGGGTCTGAACCATGGGGGCTCACAGCGCCCTCAAAATAGATCCATTTTCAAGACTACGCTGGGCTTGGGTTTCAAAGTTGATGGGCTTGGTTGAGGTTTCTGTTTGGGCGTGAGGTTCAAAGCTATACTGTACTTCCAAGGTCCTTGTTTCAAGTTGTCAGCCTTCTGCATGTTTGAGTTTTTTGCCTAAGCCTTATCCTCGGAGTGTCTACCGTGGCAATTCCTATTCTCCTGCCTAAGTTTTGCAAAATCTGGATCTTTCTACAAAGATTCCTCGCATGCGTGACCAGTCTTCTATTAACATGCTTAGGGTGTTAGGGTTTCCGGGAGTTTGAGGTCCAGGGTTTCAAGGTGAAGGGTTTCCGAAGCCCCGAAGCCCTGAAGCCCTGCAAATCCGGATCCACCACGCAAGTCCCCTAACAACAACGGCCCCCGTCGGATAATACCCCGATACTCTACCCTTTGAAAATGGGAGGAGCATAACGAGTAGCAGGTTGAGCGGTTTCTTAGCAGGATGATGTGATTATCCTTTAGGAACCTACATAGGCCTCCTTGGCGCACACCCTAAAGCCTAGATCCTAAACCTTTAACCGTCGACCCTGAACCCGTAAACCCTTAACCCCTAAACCCTAAATCCCTAAACCCTAAACCCTTGGACACCTAAACCCAAAACCCAAAACCCTAAATCCCTTAAACCCTAAATCCCTTAGCCCAAAACCCTAAATCCCTAGACGCCTAAACCTTGAAACCCTTGGACGCCTAAACCCTAAACCGTAGACCGTGTGCGGTGATCTTTTGAGAGCCCTTTTGGTAGGTTGGAGCGCATTTCCTAATTTATAGTTCCCCTTAAGTAGATAGAATAGGGGGTTTAGCGTTTAGGGTTTAGGGTATAGTCCCCCTTTTAAAGTAGATAGGCGCTATAGGGATTATATAGGGATAATGGAAAAGAAAATGGAAACCCTAGGTCCCTTTACAGGGATATATAGGTTTATATAAGGGCTATATTGGGATTATATAGTAAAGATAACGGAAAAATGGAAACTAGGGTTAGGGTTATAGTCCCCTTTAATTAGATAGAATATGGGGTATATGAGGATCCTATTATAAGATACCCATAGACATATTCTATCTACTGAAGGGGGACTATAATCAGAGCTTTGCTGCTCCGCGCCTTCGGCCTTAGAAGTCAAAAGCGCCGCCCCAACAGCTTTGAGGGACCGGGATTAGGATTTGGGGATTTTGGGGTTTAGGGGTTAGGGGTTTAGGGGGTTTAGGGTTTAGGGCTTGGGAATGGAGGATCACATGTGAATCAAAATTTAGTGGAAACTCGGAAGATATAGGTATAGGTAGAGTTTGCGGTTTCAGGTTCAGGTTGCACATGCCGTTTGGGGGACTGGGATTGAGAGTTTAGGGGCTTAGGGTTTATGGTGCATTTCTTGGGGTTCGGGGCTGAGGGTCACCATTTCAGGTTCAGGATTCTGGGCTTCGAGTTTAGCAAGCCCCACAATCCTAAACTCTAACCCCAAACTTTGCACCCCTAAGCCTAAACTCTTAACCCTAATCCCTAAACCCCTAAACCCGAAAGTCCTAACCCCTAACTCCCCAAACCCCAAATCCCTGCAAACCCTAAACCCGCAAACCGCTCGGAAAGGTTAAAGTCGAGGCTGGCACATGGTCAGTCGCAGGTACCTACGAAGCCCGCAACCTGGCCAGTAAATAGGAGCGTAGGAGTTATCAAGGAATTCGGGTTTTATTGGTTGGGGTGAGGGTTTAGGGATTAGGGTTTCAGGGGTTGGAACCTTACAATTAGCAAGTTGAATTCCTACGGGCTTTAAGGTTTCGTAGGTAGGGAAACCCAAATTACAACCAGGTAATGTCCTACAGTCCCTTATACCGGCTATTGTAGGTAACGCTTCTGCGTGGTACTGCGCCTGATTACCTAGTAGTGTTTAGGGTTTAGGCGTTTGCAGGTTGGTTTTTCAAGGACAGGATTGGGCCCAGATAGGGCTAAGGCTAAAGCCCTGAGCCTGAAACCCTATATCTGAATTCTAATACCTGTCCCAAACTCATACGAGCTATAGTCTAAACTCGACCCCCTAATAGCCCTTATGTAATCCCCTATAGAACCCCCTGTAAGGAGTTCAGACTATAATTCATGTCAAGCCTATACAGCCTTAACCCCAAAGCTCCGAGTCGCAAGCTACTTGCGTAGGATCTGCCAGCCTACCACCCCCCTCCAGGGTTTAGGGTTTAGGGTTTATGGTTTAGGGTTTAGGGGCCTAGTATTGAGCGCCCCACCCCTCCCAACATGAAATGCCCCAGTGGATGAGCTACGGACTAAAATTTGGTTGGGGGGACCTATATGGGGATGCACAGGGGCTTTAGGGGGACCTTCAAGGAATATGCTATAACATTAGTCTAGGGCCCATATGATAATATGCTACTATGTGAATATTCGAGATTAGGCAGGCGGGAGGTTTTTATATTCCGTCGAGGGTTCAAGGTTTAGGGATCCAGGGATTATGGGTTTGTGGTTTGGGCTTATCAAAGACTGTAAGTTTGTACCCTTGATGTTTGTGACCCTAGTTTTTGGGTCCCAAATACCCTTATTAAGCGCCATATTCCATGGTTTAGGGACCCAAACCTGAGGGTACAAACCCTTAGAGTACAAAGGAAAACTCCCTGAGTTTAGGCATTGCGAATTCGGTCTTATGTTTGGGGTTAGGCTTCAGGCTGTTGGATTTGAAGTTTAGGCCTTGGGGCTTAGGCTTCCGCTGCACCCAACACCCAACACGCTTTGGGGTTTGGAGTCTCAGGCTTCAGGCAACAAATCCTGCGCCTTACGAAGTCCCTGAACCCTCCATACCCTAAACTCCCCAGGGGTCCAAACAAAAAAACCCTGAACCCTAAAATGTAGTTTCCATTTTCTTTTCCATTATCCCTATATATTCCCAATAATGTTTCCTAAATAGTTTCCATTTTCTTTTCCATATCCCCAATATATTCCTGAATATATCCCCTATAGAACCCCTGAATCCCGCCAGAGGTCCAAACAAGAGCGGCACCATCACTTTCCACCACTGCCACCACCGCGATCAGCGAATTGCCTGGTATCCTGAGCCTTGGCGGTTCGTTGTTAAGCGGTTTAGGGTTTAGAGATTTAGAGGTTTAGGGTTTCAGCAATTTGGGGTTTAGGGCCTAGGGTTTAGGGCTTAGGGGTTCGGGCTTCGGGCTTCGCGATTGTGATGCCAGAGTTTCGCAAATGAGGGATTTGCAGGGGCTGTAGAGATACAGGGGGAGGACGAATTTTAAGGGTGTCTGTATTTAGGATTCCAAGATGTGATTGAAAGAAACTCCCCGGTGGAAGGGTTGAGGGTCTAGGGTCTGGGTCTTGGGGTTTAGGGGTCAGGGTGTAGGGCGGAGGGTTTTGCGCGAAGGGCCGTGGGTTTAGGTCAGGATGTGACAGGCTGAAACACTCGGAGCATCATTCCCCTGTTCTGTTATTGCCATGCAGGATTTTGTCCATCAAATGTGTATCCCTGGAATGAGGTTATGAGTACTCTCATCTGAATTGTTGCCCGACAAATAACTGCTCATGGACCTCTGAGACCAAGCCATTAAACTAAACCCCCTAAAAGTACTCAGCCCCACAACCCTGAACCCCGACCCTACACCCTAAACCTTCTATTCTTGAGTCTACACATCGAAAATAAAGAGCAGGATGTTTGAACTCTAAGCCGATAGCTCCTATCTTCTTTTCCATTCCAGTCAACCCTAAACCCTAATCCCTCAACCCTAACTCCTAAACCCTGAACCCTAATCCCTAAACCTAAATCCTAATCCTTAAACTCAAGGTGTAGGCCGCCCACCTACGATAGTGGGCGCCCCTGTCAGGGGCTCTGGGGATTTTTCAACTCCCAGAAGCCTTTCAAGTAGCCGGACAAGTTCCCTAAACCCTAAACCCTAACCTAAATCCTAGACCCTAAACCCTAAACTAACCCTAAACCCTAAATCCTTATCCCTAAACCCTAAACCTTAAACCCTATGAAGAGGCCAGGAGGCCCAGGCTGGCTTCTCCCAGAACCCTCCTGAGCCCTCAGGCTTCAAAGGCCCTTTCAGCTCCCAGGAAAGCATCACAGAACTCCAAGCCTTCAGGAATCACGTAAAACAACAATTGGATTTTTGTCAAACAACAATTGGATTTCTGTTATTGACAAAGATGGACCTAACTGATTTCAGGTCCCTAAGTCCTAAACCCTAAATGGAGTGGGTTTGGGTAGCTTGGCCGCCTCGGATGGTGTGAGGTGGGTGAGTGTGGGGGTTTCTCAAAATTATGGGTACGGTCCCCATAATACGGACTATAGTATTTTGGGATCTATGTTGGGGTACCCTAATTTTGGGAAACTACCATGTGTTAGATGGCCTTCCACAGTCAGGCCATGGCAGCACCTCGGAGGTCGCGATGCACTCGACGTCACCCTCCCGAGCGTCTATTGCATGTTCCACACAACATCACAGCAAACCCTAAACCCGTATCCCTAAACCCTAATCCATAATCCATAAACCCTAAACCCTAATCCTTAAACCCTCAACCCCTAAACCCTAATCCCTAAACCCTAAACACTAATCCAGAATCCCTAAACCCTAAACCCTAAACCCTAAACCCTAAACCCTAATCCATAATCCCTAAACCCTAAACCTTAAACCCTAAACCCTAAACCCTAATCCATAATCCCTAAACCCTAAACACTACTCCATAATCCCTAAACACTAAACCCTAATCCCTAAACCCTAAACACTAACCCATAATCCCTAAACCCCTAAACCTTTCAACCCATTAAGGCGCAGGATGGCTTATGGCCGGCGGGTTGGTACTTTGAGGAGGGTGCCTCTGCTCTGGCAATTCTCTGGAGGGCTTGGGTTTTATTGTTTAGGGTTTAAGGATTCGGGTTTAGGGTTTAGGGATTATGGATTAGGGTTTAGGGTTTAGGGATTATGGATTAGGGTTTAGGGTTTAAGGATTAGGGTTTAGGGTTAAGTGCTCAGGATTTAGGGTTTAGAGTTTAGGGGTTAGCAAAGAACAACATTGCCGCGTTTATTTCTCTGCTTGTGGCCTAGATGATTTTGCGGGGGTAAGGTTTGGGTAGTGGAATATGAACAGCAAAGAGGTGGCCATGCGGTCGGTTGTTTTTCCCCATGCCTAGCAAGTAGGTTGCCATGGTATCATTGCGGTCATCTAGGACTTTGTGCATCAGCAATAGTAAGCACACCAAGCCTCCACTGAACAGGTATGCGGGAATGGGGTTGAGGCTGCCAGAAGTACTTAGAGGTGCTTATGGAGTGGATGCATCCCAATACTAACAATCCGTATATTATCCGCATATATACCCCACAATGTCACCAAGAATCGTCCCCCACTCCCCCTTAAGCACCAGTAGGATTATGGTAGGCGCAGGTGGGCCCCAGCATTACATAGGCAATGTCACAAATCTGTGGAGAGTTCGCAGGTCGTATCATCAGCAGCATCTGATGAGAAGCTTCCTAAAGCAGACATGGGTGTTTGTCCAAATAGACTCAATATAGACAGCCGAATAAGGACTCCCCCCCATTATCTGCCCCGAATACATATATACATATATACAGATCCCTCAGGGTCCCTAAGGCCCTAAGGATCTCTCATGTAGAGAAACTCCCGCTTCGGTAAGAGGCCAGTTGCTGAACTCAATGCAAAAGCTGCCACCTTGCCCCATGGCTGCGCCCAAAGCCCCAAAAGGAAACACACCCAAAATGCAAAACCCTAAACTTCCTAAACAATCTCTTGACCCTAACCCGAAACTCAAAGCCCTAAAGCCTCAACTCTAAGCTGTAAGCCTAAAACCCTAAACTTAATTTTTGCAACCCTCAATCCTAAGCCGTAAGCCCCAAGCCTGAACTTTAACCTTCAACCGTCAACTACAAGGTTCCTGAAAATATTTTTTTAAATTCTGTTACCTAGAGACCTAATATTTAGCTGAAATTATCATTTCTACTGGGGTTCCAAATCCCTTGGAGTTATACTCTAAACCCCAAACCCTAAACCCTAAATCCTAAACCCTGGGTTCCAAATCCCTTAGAGTTCAACCGTCAACCCTAAGCCTGAAGCCCTAAACCCTAAACCCTAAACCCTAAACCCTAAACCCTAAACCCTAAACCCTAAACCCTAAACCCTAAACCCCAAACCTGGTGCACTTGAGGTCCCGTGCGGAGCGCCCGCGGCATTTACTTCCAGCCGTCCTACAGTTGCGCGGTTTGTTAGTTTCGGGATTTCGGGCTTAGGATTCAAGGTTTAGGGTTTGGGGATTATGGGTTAGTGTTTAGGGTTTAGGGTTTAGGGTAGGGTTTAGGATTTAGGGTTTCCGAGTTTAGGGCGTTCTGTCCTATTCTGCACAGAACACAACTGTCCTTCTAGAAGGGGTTTAGATGAGTTCCCATGTCAGTTTGGTAGAGGGTGGGTTTGGTGTTTATAAGATGTCAGTCAGTCTAGAGGGTAGGGGGTTTGTAGTTATCAAGCGGAGTCGACTAATTTGGTATTGCTTGCCTCTTTGACAGCAAGCGTTTTGGTGCCACTGGTTTTATATGGGGATTTCTCAGAACAGGGCACATCGGGATATGCATATGGGGATGATGAGGGGTGTAGGGTTTTTTTCTCCGCTATTCTAAGAGTTTCTGGTACAGGAACAGGAACTTTCATACCCTCAATACCTGTGTCAGGGGAACGTTGGAGGTTCATGTGACTCAATAAGTCATCATACCATGCTCTGTGAATATTGCTGATAACCCTAGCCTAGGGATGTCCTTAAGGGGGGTGTCCAAGGGGGGTAGGTAACCTAGTAATCCCCATTATTCCCCTATACTTCGTAAGCTTCCCTAAGGTTCCCCAAGGCTCCCTTGTACCCTCCCCCATTGCAGCACCCCCCCCCCCTTTAGGATCCTATAATAACCTTTGCATCCTGAAGCCCGAACCTAAAACCCTAGAACCCCGAACCCTACAAAAAGCCAACTTCCTAAAACCTGAGCTATGGGTATTCCTCAATATAACCCCTATATAATCCCTTAAGGGGACCCTATATAATCCCTTTATAATCACTCTATACCCTTTGGGGTCCCTAGGGCCCCCCCTTTTTGAGAAACTCCCCTAGAACCGAGGCGACCTACGTAGAGGCCAGTTCTTGAGATGAGCTGTAGGGTCAACACCCCAATTGTGCGTAGCCAGGAAGTTTCAAAGCTCTGGGTTAAGGATTCAGGGCTTAGTGCATTCTAAACCATAAGCAAGCCCTAAACCCTAACACCCTAAACTCTAAACCCTGAACTTCAAGGATCCGGGCGGGCTATAACTCTTCGACGCAGTTGTAGGATTGTAGCACAAGTTTGATCATGATAATAAATTCCTGTTATCCTAAACCCCAAGTAGGTGATAATTTCACCCCCAGCTCTAAACCTTAACCCCCTGATGTCCAAGTAGCTGAGGCCATCGCTGTCTGCCCTTGGAGGGCTGGGAGGCCGGAGATTGGGGGTTCAGGGGTTTAGGGTTTATGGTTCAGGGTGTAGGGTTTAGGGTGTCCGTTGTAGGGTGACAAGCAGTTCCCTAAGCATCTACACCCCACACTCTATACTCTGCATCCTCCCCGAAAAGACGCCAAACTCCAGCCCTCCAGTGATTAGAGAACTTCAGGTTAAGTTGTCATAATGTGGGTATGTAGTAAAAACAGGGTTTCCTTGCTATAGTAGTTTAATCTAAGTTCCTTAGCCGCAACCCGGAGAGCGCATGTGTCACGCTCTGGCCTACCCGCCCCCTTCCCGCAGAACAGACTCCATAAAATGCGAAAATGAGGTTTGTTTACGTCTGGGGAGGGGTAAAACCCTAAACCCTCAACCCTTGACTATAGGACCTCAGGAGGCGTAGTAAAGAGGGGTGTACCATAGGAATCCAGATGTAGCCTGAAAAATATGCACCTTCAGGTGGGTGGTCGGGTTTAGGGTTTCGGGTTGAGGGTAGTACAGGGTAGTAGGGTTTAGGGTTGTAGGGTTTCGGGCAAAGCGATATCGGCATGTAGGGTGTAAGCTATTCGTCCTGTTGTGGGCGTTGTATTTGCTAGCAAGAGTGTAACCTTACTGATTCCAACAGCCCCCCCTAAACCCTCAACCCTACACCCAAAACCCTAAACCCTAAACCCTAAAGCCTGTGAGGGTTGGCTTTGGGCCGTGCCGAAAGGCATTTCCGGGAGACATGTGCCTCGGAGAAAAGGTCCGACAAAAAAAACCCTAAACCCTAAACCCTAAAACACCAGAAAAGCACGCCTCAGGTGTACAACGCCCCATGCTTCTGTCGACCGGGCCGCGCGCCCATGCCGACAATCCTAGTCTACGAGGATGATGACAATGCATAGCATGTGGGGATAGGGTTTAGGGTTTAGGTTTTCGGGTTTAGGGTTTAGGTTTTAGGGTTTAGGGTATGGGGTATAGGGACCATAGTCCTATGGTTACTATAAGGATTCGGGTGGTGGATCGATTCTCGCTTTCGTGATACAGGAGCTCCTTATTTGGAGTCCCCATACAAAGCACAGCATCTCATTGGGGTGATCCGACTTTGCCCTCGTTGTAGAATTTGTACGTCTCATGTGGCTTTACCCCTAGCAAGATGCATTGTCAGAGCTTGGCAACTTGCAGCTTGTACAGCAGCTGCCGCGCGACAACTACTCCCTTCCATCTGCTATTGGGTTCAGGGCTTGGTGGTCGGACTGCAGAGGCTTTCAAGAGATCTACGCATGACACTTGCCTCATGAATCGAGGGGCCTCAATGGAAGAGTTGGCTTCTGTCATGAACTGGAAGGGGTTAGCTGTTGGCGTGTTTGTGAATATGCAGTGAAGCATGCTGCCCTCCGTGGTAGTCGTTGCGTCCCAGCACTGAGACATTTCTTGCGGAATAGTGTAGCAACATGTAGAGCAGCAAGTTGGTCTTTGCAGGCGCAGGGACAGAGGTGGAACTGCAGTCCCCGCGCGCAGCGCTCAGTTACTGTTGAGTCACCTGCAAGCAGGTCTAGAGAAAACAGGTCCCCTGCTTTGGCAAATTTTGTTCTCTAGTTTTGGTTCGCAACCAGTACGAAGAAAGCTTTCTTTGCCAAAGAAACATGTGACCTTGTGGTTCTGCAAGCGGTGTTGCGCGAGTCTATCCAAAGAGAAGGGCCCCCGTGTTCTACCCCACACTACCATAACCCTGCCTTTAGGGACCTCCAACAGCCACCCCAAGTGTTGTTGGACGAATCCACAGACTAATCCTAGATCAGGGACCACTGGCTTAAAAGCGGCAGCCAATGCTGTGTACAGACCGGCATGAAGCTGAACTGAAAAGGCTGGTGCATCCCGGGAGGGAGAGGAGGTTACCCTACAGTAAGGGGGTTTTGGTAGCCCCAACACCCAAGGTAACACCCAATTCACTGCCATCATTTTTCGGGTTGGGTGTTCCCCAGATCCTTAAACCCACATCGTTTTTGTTGGTTCAAGGTCTTGGGCTGAAGAACCTTACACCCTAAAGCCTAAACCCTATACCCTAAACCGCACAATAATATGGGTATTTCTCAATATTATCCCTATACAATCCCTAATAAGGACCCCCATAGTCCCCATATAATCCCTATATATCCCCTGAGGTCCCTAGGGTACCCCCTTTTTGAGAAACTCCCATATTCGGCGACGTTGAGAGGATTGCAGGAACTTGAAAGCGACTTCCCGAGCCTCCATGCTCCATGACCCTCCAGGTGCACCAGACTGGTATTTTAATTGGGTTTAGGGTTTAGGGTTTAGGGTTTAGGGGATATTCTTGTACCGAGGAGAGAGGAAGATGATATCCTCCTTTTCCCGGTGGTATCTTATAAGAAGAATACAATCTCATTTGGTTCAACCACCAAAAAACGTTAGTCGTCTCTCACCACCTCGTTTCCATTGGAACAATGTTTTACAAGAGGCCCTCCCTCCCGAATCTAAAGTTCACACCTCAAAGTCAATCTTAGACCCCAAGCCTTAAACCTAATTAGAGCTTAAAACCCCGAACCCAAACAACTAAACACCAAGCCCTAAGTAAGCCCTTTAGCCCAACAGATAAGCCTGAAACGTCGGTGGACAGTTTTAAGGCGCCAATGAATGAAGTGCTGCGTGTTTCATGGGTTCTCCAACCACCCCCCTCTATACCAACCCCCAAGGTTCCCCCTTGATTAGGTTGAATTGGCCCTAAACAAGCCGAATGAGGCCGAACAGTCTGTCTGCGATGTAATTTAGGAGCCTAAGTAGTTCGAATTGGGTTTTCGGGTACGGCATGCTACGTTCATATTATTGCTTTGTCAAAAGTATGGTCGCTTCGTGCGACCCAAGTATAACAGGTTTAGGGTAATTATAGGGTTCGGGATTCCAGGAATGGGGTCCAAGAGCCTTCAGGTGAGGCTTGTTTATGGGAAAGCGGCAGTGGGACCAGAGTTTTGGTGTTAGGTCTCAAGAGAACAATGACGGGTTCTGGTTGCTGAAGCCCTGAAATAAAGACCGTATGACAATCACATGCCGCTTACAGGATGCTCATTGCAGAGGTTTGGGGCGCCCAAGAGCCTCCTGTTGCATGAGGGTTTAGGGAAAAAGGCTCATAGATCGCAGCCGCCGCCTCACGCCTGCGACAGAGCATGCAAGCGCCCAAAAGCTTTACATGGAAGTCTTGAGAAACAAGCTGTCAGCAAAAAGTCCTGATCTTTTTAGGCCGGAAGCCTATGTAATTCCATCGCTTGATAAACAAGTCAGCCAATTTCCCGAGTTTTTTTGTTGACCAGAGCCAGGACTGCAAAGTTGATCGCAAGCAACAACAGCACCCTACACCACAGCCCCTACACCCTAACACCTGTAAACCCTAAACCCCTAAAACCGAAGCCCCTAAATACCACACCCACATCCAGAAACCCTAAACTTGCTGAGCTGATGAAGCGGGGATTGGAGCCTTTGCTGGGCCCGGCACGGCGCCCAAAATGGGGCTGCTTGGCTTTAGGGAGTTTAGGGTTTCAGGGTTTCAGGGTTTCAGGGGGTTCGGGATGCAGGGTTCAGGGCTTAGAGTTTTGGTTGAGGGTTTTGGGGTAAGGTTGAGGGTTTGCGGATCAAAGGTCTTGGGTATGATATTTTTTTTGGAAGAGGCTTAAGGGTTTAGAGTTCAGAGCTCGAGTGGCTGAGCGCCTTTTTTTTTGGGGGGGGGGAGGAGTGTTACCCTAAACCCTAAACCCTAAACCTATGAGCACAAAAAGGTCTTTAATGAGATTCTTACAGATTTGTTAGCAGACCACACCGCACTTTCTGACCACAACTCTGTAGGAGATAGGGAGGGGTTTAGGGGTACCATCTTCACAGACGGATCCGGCTCAAGAGGCCGCTGCACGAGAAGCACGCCGGCTGGATGGGGATGGTGCTACGAGGTCGAGGGAAAATGGACTGAGGCTTTCGGCCCAGTCATCACGGATAGCGACCACCCAGCATACAGGGGGGCGCAGGTGGGGTCCAACAACACGGGCGAGCTTACGGCCATTTTGGAAGCCATCCTGTACGCGGAAGACAAAGAATGGGCGGCCCTAACAATACAGACCGACAGCCTTTGGTCGCTTAAGGTTATAAACGGACAGTGGAGACCCCATAGACACAAACACTTCATCAACTATATCCGATCAGTCATCCATAACATAACCCTAAAGGTGAACCTACAATGGATCAAGGGTCATGCAGGCCATGTAGGTAACGAGAGGGCAGATAAGCTAGCGGAAGAAGGCAAGCACAGCCTAGGAAGATTTGGGACCACAGCTCCCCCAGTACACCCCACGGAAACGACAGTCTCGCATCATGGGGATTTTGTCACAACGTTTTTGGAGTCCTCTAAGCACTCTTCGTTCCCCACGAGCTATCTCCTAAGCGCCCATGGATCACCCAAGCCACACTTGACGCACTAGCCGCAGCCCGTAGAGCAGAAGCCGCTCAAGACCACAACGCTAAAACCGTTAGAAACCAAGCGAAGCGCTGTGCTAGAAGGGACAGAATAGACTGGATACATAAACGGCTGACGGAGGATCAGAGCCAATATCAACAGGGAATGTGGCAAACAACAAGGCAGCAAAAGAGGGGATTTCAGGGTCGAAAAAGACATTTGGTGGTGGATAATAAGCCAATTCCTTGGTCACAAACCCACAAGGCCTTCAGGGATCATCTACAGAACACTCAGTGGAAGCAGACTGAGGGCAACAGCACTGCCCATGAAACTCTGAACGCCAAGCGCCAGCTGCGGAATTGTATCTCAGATCACACCTCCTTTTCCTTGGAAGATCTTCAAAGGGCAATAAATAAGCTACAAAAGCGTAAGGCTCCAGGTCCTGACACGGCCGTAAACGAATTGTTCATGCTCCTAGACGACCACAACTCACTAATCCTTTTAGATTTCTACAGCCGTATTTGGGAGCGGGGTGAGGTACCTAATTCTTGGAAGGAAGCTATTGTGGTGTCCATCTACAAGGGAAAAGGCACGGATACGGACCCTTCCAACTATCGCCCTATTTCACTGCTAAACTCTATTTATAAACTCTTCGCAGCAATGCTCCAACATAGACTGGCATCCCAGCACGAATCTCATCTTAGGACAACCCAATATGGCTTCAGAGCATCCAGGGGCACAATCCATCCATTTTTCATATTCCGTAGGGCAATGGAATGGTCAGAGATGACTAGCAACCCCTTATATTTCTTGTTTCTAGATTGGAAACAAGCATTCGACTCTATCGACCACAACTCAATGCTGATTGCACTTAAAAGATTCGGAATTTCAGAACGGGCCCTCAACATCATAAAGTCCCTTTATACCGACCCCACGTTCTTCACCACGGGATTAGAAGGAGAGCAAGCTAAAGGGAAAGTAGGATCTGGCATTCGGCAAGGTTGCCCCTTAAGCCCCTACTTTTTTTTAATGGTTTTGTCATTTATCTTTGAGGACTTAGACTGGGAGCTGCTCTCGAGAAATGTACCCACCAATTCTTGGTCCGTAGGCAAGCCGGTGTATGATCTTGAGTACGCAGATGACACATTGATGTTCGGCATGACCACAACTCAATTGCAGTCTTACCTGAGTGTATTGGAGACACAGGCTGCCATGTACGGTATGTCTCTCAATCAAAAGAAGACCGAGGTTCTACATGACTCAAGGCGCCCCCTTCCCAAGCTCTACTTTCAAGACCGTACCCCCGTCCCGACCACAACTCAGGTTAAGTACTTAGGGTCTATGATCTCTTGGGATAAGCCTTTTGATGTTGCATTCAAGCATAGGGCAGCTTTAGCAGAATCAGCATACAAAAAACTCCGCCTCGTTTGGAATAGTCACCTGCCATACAGAGAAAGACTTAAAATCTTCCAGGCGGTTTTTGTCCCTACTCTCACCTATGGATTGGATGCCCTCACACTTCAGGATAAGCACCTTAAAAGGATTGACGCGTATTACATCAGGTTCCTACGGAGAATTGTTAAGATTAAAGCCTCGTACTATTCTAGAATCACAAATAACGAAGTATATCGACGTGCTGGAGGCCCCAAAATGCCCTCGGACACCCTGAACCGACAACAGCTAAAACTCCTTCAACAGGTCTGCGACTCCAAACCGGAAAACCCCCTTCATCATGTGGTATTCAGCCCCGCTTATAAGGACAGAATCCAGGCTACAGGACGGCGTAGAGGAGGTAAAATTCCATACTGGATTGAGATCACAACTCAACGACATTTCCCTGAAACATGCAGCCTCCACCCTGGTAACGGCATCTTAGGACCAAACGTAGCATATGGTCAGATTGCAAGATCCCTGAGAACGATGTCTGATGCGGCGCCAATGCGCGCAGAGTTACAGCGCGCCCGGCATTAGCAAAAAAACCCTAAACCTTTAGGGTTTGGGTGTCGTCTTGGTTTGGGGTGCAAGGCTTGGCCCGTGGTTTAGCCGCTCAGTGTCTATCATTCCCGATGGAATATGCTTCAGAAAGATTTGCGTAGTTGTAATTAATGTAGACCCATGATAGACCCATGATTAATAACCCCCCGCCTTTAAAAGGCCTTAATATTAGGATCCTTATTACTATCCTTATTAAGGGGAAGGGTTTGATTACTAGAAGGGGTTTACATTACTCTCGCCAAGCTAGGATGGAGCCTCACACAGGGACGGGCATCCTTTGAACAGTCCGTAGAGAGCTCTTGTTTAGATTCCATGTCTGTTTGTTAGGGTAAGCCCTAAACCTTAAACCCCAAAGCCTAGTGCCTAAAGCGTAAACCCTGAGCCCTGACCCATTTTTTGTGCAGCACCTCTGCGAGGGGTAAAAGAGGCGCTGCAGAAAAAATAAACCTCAAATCTCAATAGTAATAGTAAAATGATTTTCATAGTAATGATCGTAATCCTAAACCCCAAACCACAAACCCCTAAGCCCCTAAGACCCTAAACCCTAA
>CAJNIZ010043048.1:21327-48034 GCA_905231905.1 Symbiodinium pilosum
GGATTTGAGGGTTTGCGGTTTAGGGTTTAGGTTCAGGGTTTAGGGAACTAAATCCCTAAACTTTAAACCTGAAGACGTCGCAGGCCCGACTGCCCAGCAAAACGACGCATCCGTGAAGGGGACAGCGGATCCCCAGCGCGTGGACCAGCCCTCAGGGGGGGTCTTGGGGTTTGGATTTAATGTTTGCTTTTTAGGGTTTAGTAATTTAGCGTTTAGTGTTTAGGGTTTAGCATTTAGGGTTTGCTTTTTAGGGTTTAGGGTTTAGGGTCTAGGGTCTAGCATGTGTAAGGTCTGGGGCCTGGGCTTTGGATTTTGGGTTTGATGTGTAGGGCTTAAGGTCTAGGGTCTAGCATGCTAAGCTCTATCATGGGTTCCCTACTACCCCCCTCTCTACTACCTCTCCTAGGTTGCCCCTTAATTAACCTTAATTAGGCCTAACTACCCCTAAATAATCTCAAGTATGGGAGGAACCTAGGTGGGGTAGTATAGGGGGGGTAGTAAAGGAACCCTAAACCCTAAACCCTAAACCCAGACCCTAAACCCTAAACCCTAAACCCTAAACCCAGACCCTAAACCCTAAACCCTAGGGTTTGGGGTCCAAGGTTTAGTGATGAGAGGAACAGGTTGAAAGGCTCGGTGCTTTTTTTCTTTGATGGGTTCGGCGTTGTGGGCTGTCCAGGGTTAGGGCACGTCCACATGCAGTGTCAAAGCAACCCAAGAAGTAGATCAACACTGTGTGTTACTTGTGTTTTTATTCTGACAGTGTTCATGACCCCAGCAAGATGTTCAAGAATTTCTGCCTTCAACCCAGCATTGGTAATGTAGCTTAAATGGGTTCTCCAACGATTAAACTGCCCTCTCCACCCCTGAACTCCAAACCCCAAAGCCCTAAGCACCCAGCCATAAGCCCTACATAGCGCTTTCAGTGACAAGGGGCAGGAGATTGGGCTGTAATATGCGTGGTCTCAAGCGTGTGGTTCCTGAAGAGAAGGCGGGGACATGTGTTTAGGAATAAGGGGGATATGAGGGCACCATAGGTGTGTCTTGAGGAGTATAGAGGGATTCCGTTGAAAAGCTCAGTTGCTCCTTTCAACGCAGAAATTTCTACGTGGCCTTATGCCAAGCTACCATAATTCGCATGGTACCAGGTCTTCACCTTAAACCCTAAACCTTAAAGTCTCCACCCTAAACCAGTATTTCGGGTCGTGCAGGAATGTTAGCATCAACTGTAGGGGCATCAGCCGAGGAAGCCGGACTTTGGGAACTTTGCCCGGGAAAGTATATGAGCTATAGTCTAAACTCTGAAAAGGGGGGGTTGTATAGGAGATTATCTAGGGGAGTACTATAGGGTTTATTAAGGGGGATACCAGGAGTTTAGACAGTAGCTCGTTGTCATGTAGTTCCATTTCAGGTTTGTTGGTCTCAGTCTCGGTTCTTTCCTCACCACTGAAAACATAAATGCGTCTAGCCTTTCTCGCGAAAGATTTCAATGGTTTTGGGCTGTTGAAACCCCAAACAATGAACCTCTAAGCGTCTAAACCCCAAACCTAAACCCTCAACCCTAAATCCTAAACCCTTAGCCCTAATCTTCTGAGCGCGGAGGATGTCGAGGACCTGCAAACTCCATGCTACGTGGCGTGCCTGGGCAGCACCTCTATCGCTTTTTTGGGGGGCTTAGGGTTTAGGGTTTAGGAATTGGGGTTTTGAGTTTAGGGTTTAGGAATTGGGGTTGGTTTAGGGATTAGGCTTTAGAGATTCCCAAGATTAGGATTTAGGGTTTTTCCATGAGATGAGGCTCGTTGGTGCTAAAGGCACCCCACCCGCTCGCCCTGCGTATGCATACATGTCCCGCCCCCGCTGGAGCTTCACCCAAATCTTGACCTTTGCGGGTTCGGGGCCTAGCAAGGGGGGCCTACAACTACTTTTTAATTTAGGCGGCTGCGTGGAGTGCTCAGGCACACGAATGCGGGGCAAAAAATGCGGTTCCATCATGTGTGGGTATGAGCTCAGGGAACCCAAGCGCAGCAAAACACGTTAATGCGATAACCAAAAAAATGTCACAAACGGTCTGGGAGCCGTCCTAAACGGCTTAGAAACGGTTTGGCGGCCGCCCCTCAGAAACGGTCTGGGGGCCGCCTGAAAGGCTTCTGAAACGGTTTGGGGTACGACCAAAAAATTATAGAAGCGGTTTGAGGGGCGCCTGAAAGAACACCCTTTAGGATGGGGCTTGTGTTGGGCTCCTATTTAAGGGAACCCCCATGTGAGCAGATATTGTTCTGGATGTGACAGAAAAGAATGTCTAATGCAGAGTCTCGTGACATCTCTCTTGTCTATGCCCCTTTATACCCCTTTTCGCCCTTACTTGTATCGTTGATCGGCGAACAACAACAACTTGTCTAACTTGAGTTTCGGCAGAGACCACCGATCACTTTTGAACCTTCCAAATCTTGGGCCATGACCCAAACTCTTACTACACTTGTGCTACTGTCCCCTCTAAAAGACCGGCTGATGGACAGTCTGCTTGAAGGGCTGTATACTCCTCAAGCCCAGTTGCTGCTAAAATCTCTAGCCTATAAAGCTTAAACCTCAAATTGCAAACCTGAAACTTTAAACACCCTGAGACCAAAAGTCCTAAACCAGAAAATCCTAAACCACGAAAAATCCTTGGGCTCATGTAAAAAAAGGTCGTGATGCGGACGCAGACATCAATCGGGAAGCTGAAGCCCAAAGCCTCAGGGTCTGGGGCAAACCCTTAACCTAAACCAGGGCGGAACCCTTCCCATGGTAAGAACTACAGTGCCCCCACTTGGAGCTTCATGGGACTTAGTAACCACTTAGAATTAGAACTTTACTTACAAAGTGGGTAACCCCTACAAGGCCATTTGGAGGAATTCAAAGGTAGGGTTATAAGTTAGAAGGCCAGCTATAAGTATTCATCAAGTCCCATGAACTTCCGAATACCGTAGAGGTCTGAGTAATATCCACGATCATTCCGCTACCATCCTAACAGAGTTATGGCATGCACTTCATTACCGTATTATCATATTTTGGGCCCTACAATGCGCTTGATTAATGAACACCCTAACGCCTGAAGCATCCCAACTCAACAGTGTGAAAGAAACGCCCCCACCCTCCAAACACTCCGGTACGCAGCATGCATAATATCCTTTCGTACATCCGCAAACCTACGACCCTGGACCCCCAAAAGTTTAGACCCTGCACCCGACACCATCAACTCATCCCAAACCCTAAGCCTTTACCCTTAAGCCTTTAAACCCTGAACCTTACCCTTGCGCAGTGGCAGGTATCATTCAGTCGTCCTCCGCAACGCGGAGCGGATGTTGAGCCGCGCCAAGAAGTCACTTGGCTAAGGGTTTAGGGGTTTAGGGTTTAGGGTGGTGGGTTGAAGAAGGAATAAAGACATAGCGTTGAGGGCTTGCGATTGTTGAGTTCAGGGCTTTAGGATGCTTGGGCTTAAGCCGCTAACCCAAATCTCTAAACCTTTTTGGGGCTCAAGCCAAAGAGTTCAAAATTTTGTTGCTTGCATAGAAGGGCTGGGCCCATTTTAAGTTCATTCATGCCTGAGGCTCTTTTTGGTCAGCATGGAAATACAGGGATTATATACCCAGAGCCATGGAGGCTCTAAACGTCTGATGCCATATAAGAACCAACAATAGCTGCTGTACAACCCCTAGCCTTATATAGGTTCCCCCCCAATGGTCCCAGGAGATCTAAGTCTTAGATCCCTTTGGGAATCTGAGTAGGGGTTATTTAGGAATACTGGGAAAATGAAAAGTGCTTGGTTCAGGGAAAAGTTTTCTTGGACATCTGTGTGTGTTTACTTGACGAGAAATGAGAGAAGCATCAAATGCTAAACTCTACTTGGTGGGACTTTGCAATTTGAAGCTTTGGGGGTTCTTCTTTTCTATAGTACGGGAGCTAAAAGTCAAACTGTTATTGCAACATCTAAGAGCTTTTGTACAGTTGTTTTGTCCAGGGACCTATTCTTGTATTTTTTTTTGTTTTGTTTTTTCTTCGGGGGGTGGGAGGGGGGGGGGGGTTACTTTGCGACCTTGTCACGGTTGAGGTGGTCCCCAACACCCAGAACTCCAGGGTTTCTTGGGCGAAATACCCGAAACCCTAAACCCTAAACCGCATCTGAGGCTCCACCATGAACACCTAAAGTTCTAGTGCAAGAGGGCCATGTTCCTAGACCATGGAGCTGAAACGTACGAAGCCTCAACTCTAAATCTTTTGCCTTTAGGGATTTCGGGGTTTAAGTGTTTAGGGTTTTAGAGGTTTAAGGTTGTAGGGGTTAAGGGTTTAGCGCTTAGGCTACATCCCTAACTCCTACCCCAAACCCTAAAGCTTCCAAGCCCTACACCCGAGTCCGACGAAAGGCTCTCAGGTCCTGATCACTGGCCCATCTCGAAACCTTTTAAATGCCTGAACCCTATTCGCAAACCCTAAACCCTGAGCCCCTCAATATGGTAATTTCCCCAAATTGGGGGAACCCAATATAGACCCCCAAGTATTATAATTCTTATTATGAGGACTGCCAAAAAGGTACCCCTAATTTTGGGAACTACCATATACACCCTTATACACCACTTTCTATTTCATGTCCCAGTTTTTGTTCCACTTGATGCTCCATTATTCTCAGACAGTAGCAAGGCTGGGGTGTAGCCTGCGGCCTCACATGAAGACCCACAAGACGCTTGAGGGCCGGGCGCCTCAGCCTTGGTTAGGGATGAGGGTTTAGGGGTTCAGGGGTTTAGGGTTTAGGGATTTAGGGGTTTAGGGTTTAGGGTTTAGGGTTACCCCTGATTAATAAACCCCTGCCCGCAATAGGGATTATACTAGGGATCATAATATTTAGGCCCTTCAAAGGAGGGGGGTTATTCATCATGGGTCTACATTAGCGTTTAGGATTTAGGGTTTAGAGTTTCGGGTTTAGGATTCAGTGTTAGGGGTTTTGGGGGTTGCAGATTTGGAGTTCAGGGTTTGGGATTTACTGTTTGGGTTTTTGGGGCTCAGGATTTTTTAGCTAGTTTGTTTGCAGGCTTGGCGTTCGGGATCTAAAGTTCCGGGCTTGATACATAGGGATACTAAAAGGATCTTCATAGTTTGGGGGTCCTGTTCCGAAGCTGTCGTCTCGTATGTAGTTTAGAGTTTAGATTTGGGATCTAGGGTTTTGGCTTTGGGGGTTTGAGGTTCAACATCTGGTGTTTCATAGCTTGGAGATTTCGCTTTTAGTGTTGGTAAGCGTCTTGTGGACGGACATTATACAGCTAGCTACACCGAGCTTTGCATACTTCTGCCAAGCTTCATAAAACACAAATAGGTCGAACGCGGGCAGTTCTCCGTCATGTAGCCAAGGTGGTGGTTGCTGCAGATGCGCATTGATTGCACCAATGCTCTTAACACATTACCCTTGATATACTCATCGGGCGATATACTTTAGACAGCCACCCTATCAATCGTTTCCGTCTAGTATTAAACACCCCGTGCCTCTACTGATCAACATTGTTACTAAGAGATTAGAAAGCAGTAACATACTCAACATCAGCGTTGGGCGGGTCACTATCCTGCGTCCTAAGCCCTGAACCCTAAAGCCTCTACAACCCCCTGAAAGGGGCCCGGAATATTAGCCGAGGTGGGTTCTAATCTAATATAGACCCCAAGCCCCGAACCCCAAAAAAGCCTAAACCCTTCACCGTTACTCCTTAACCCCAACCTCACGTTTCAGGCGGAGTGATTGCCACTGGCGGCACTTGCCGGGGCATCACGGTGTCGACGCTTGCCGAGGCGAGGGTGTGATGATTTTGTGCTGAATCCGGGATTAGGGTTGTTATTAGGGTTTAGAGTTTAGACCCTAAAGCCCTAGAATCCTAAACCCTACAATCCTAATCCCCTTAACCTTACGCGGTTCACCTTACGCGGTTCAACCCTAAGCCCCCAAAGCCAAAACCTTCCGTGCTGGGCTGGTAAAAGGTATGTGCTAGCTCATGATTTACGATGATCCCCTCCCACTATAGATTTGGTTTAGGGTTTGGGGTCTGGGGTTCTATATCAGGTGGACCCCCCCAAGCCACTCATGGTGACATAAAGGATCATGTTGATTATTTTTGGGTTCGTCTATATTCCGATTATATCGCTATTGCTGGGTGGGAGGTCTACCTAATTGAAACCCAAAGCCTGAACTGGGTTATATGGGGAGTGTTAACTCCTAGTATCCCCCTTAATAACCCCTATAGTAGTCCCCTATATAATTCCCTATATATCCCCCCTTTCAGGAGTTTAGACTATAGCTCATATGGGTAGTGTTAACTCCCTACAAGGGATTGGAAGTTTGGAGCCATAATGGGTCTAGACTTCAGGGTTTAGGGTTTAGAGTTTCGGGTCTAGGCTTTCGGGTTTGGGGTTCAGAGTACCCTAAGCCCTAAGCCCTAAACCCTAACCCTAAGCCCTCAACCCTAAGCCCTAAATTTTCAGCGTGAACATTGAGACGGCCTTTGTGACAATGGTCACCTCTGTGCAGCATACGCTTGCGCACCTGCAGAACAAGGTGGACAAGGACAAGGATGAAATGAGGAAAGCGAGACAAAGACTTGAAAAGAAGCGAGCAATCCAGGCTCAGAGATGGGATGACTGGGCAATGTCATCCGAACTACGAGACCAAGCTGGAGGGAATCGGAAGCGGTTTGGAGAGGTGGGAGTCCAAACTGGGCTTGAGGAAGGCCCGCCAAACGCTGAGTGGGAAACCATGGCTGCAGCATCGGATGGAGTGCCGGGATGTTCGGGATGTTTGACGGTGGTACCACATGTTCAGTGCGAGAACGAGGGGGCGTCAGCGGATATGGACTCTCATGGAGAAGGTGGATGTGGGCCTGCGGTTCTATGCCATCAAGACGAGGTGGATGGAATGGCGCATAATGATGAAGGTGGAATGGCAGGCGACCGTGGGCGCAACGATGATGATGGTGGAGATGGCATGGGCATCCTGGAGGGTGGCGTCACATGTTCTGGCAATGAGTTGATTGCGGCAAATGTCCGTGGTGTGGATGGTGTGGATGAGGGAGCTCGTGTTTTCCAGCCTGCAAATGGTGGAGGAGGCAATGGCGGAGGAGAAAATAGCAACAACAATGATAACAATGGCTCTGGTAGAAGTGATTTGTCTGGTGAGTTGGGAGTGAGGGCTACTGCGGTAGATGATACTTCGGATGTGGAAGTTGTGGAGGATGACGCTCAACGCTTGACTGCTTGGAGCTGTGACTGGGGATGGCTGTGAGTGGGAAGACGGAGGGCAACAACTGAGAGAGGCAGCGGAGGGCCATTTTGCCCTGGAGTACGAAACCTCCCCTAGCTGAGGCTTGCACCCAGAAAAGGCATGTGAAGGGGTGTGTTCAAAAAACCCTAAGATTTAAGCCCTAAACCCTAAGCCCTAAACCCTAAACCGTAGAGCCGGTTTAGGGTCCAGGGTCAGGTAGACCACCTCGCAAGCCCCCGAACTTGGACAGGCAGAATTCTTCGCCGATGGTGGCTTCGACGACATCTGCGCCTCCCATGTGTATCTTTTGGGCTTAGGGTTTAGGGCTTAGGGTTTAGGGCGTAGGGTTTAGGGTTTAGGGTTGTAGCGGTGTCAGAAGAGTTCTAGTCTAGATTGGGTGCTTAAGAAGTTTTAGGACTTCAGAAGGACTGTATGTGTTTGGAGGTCAGTTTTCAGGCGTTTGTGGGACACTCTGTGGGTTTACTTTGTTTTGGGTTATGTAGAGGTCGGAGTTTGGGGTTGAGGGTTTACTTCCTGGTGCTTAGTAGCGAGTAAGGGAATATAATCCTCATATCATCCCAATACAGTATATTGCCTTAACGAACCAGTAAGTTGAGAGGCTAGGATAGGCAGCTTGGTAACGGGGCTTCATGGAGAAGGCTGCGCGGAGCAAAGACCTCTGGCATGTGGGTTTAGGGTTTAGGGTGAGCACGAAGATGATTCTTTTCACGAAGCCCTAGGCCCCCAAAACGCTGGTGAAAGTAGGCAAGCCTTCAACTTCTATGTCCGAAGCCCTAAGTGCCCCTACTTCTCCTAAACTTGAATGGCATTCCAGGCGCCGGCCTAAAGGACTGTTTGGGAGGATCTTAAGGGGCGCACATGAATTGCCTTTCAGCCTGTTATCAAGATATCAATCGCAAGTTCAACATACCCTATGCCGATTTTCTGAACATTAGCTTTAGTGAGTCCAAATGAGGGGGCGGCATAATCTTTTTGGGTTCCTCAAGGCCCACTGTTTGTTGAAAGTCCCAACTTACCACAAGCAGCGCCACTTGAACCACGTCAACAGTCCGCCCCTGCAACAATGATCCCTACTTGAAGGTTCCTGGGACTTAGCATCCGCTAACAGTTGGGGTTCTAGCGCAACCCTTATAAGGCCCTTCAGGGGAAGTATATGTAGGGTAGAAGGCCAGATACATCCTGTGAACCTCCAAGTACCTGCTGGGCAATGTATCGAGCGCCGGACTCCACGGGTTCTACAGTTCAGGGCTTAGGGGTTAGGTTTTAGGGTTTAGGGTTTAGCGTTTCCGTGAGGTTCGCCTTGAGTATGGTAATTTCCCAAATAGGGGACTCCAATCTAGACCCCCAAATATTATAATCCGAAGAATAGGGACCCTCCAAAAAGGTATCCTTGATTTTGGGAAACCCCATATAATCGCCTTACACCCTGTACTATCTTGCAGAATCCTCATAACTTCCATTAAGCCATACACTCGCAGGCCTCCCTTGACCATGCAGATTGTTGCCTTGAAGCCTAATTCCTAAGCCTTGAACCATAGTACACATTCTACTTTAGAATCTCCAGAGCCTGAACCCCACATTATCTCTGAAGATTCCCGGTTGAAGCGATTCCTTGAAGGTCAAGGTTAGGGTTTAGGGTGCTTGCGCTGCCTAGAATTCCCCTCATCTTGTGGGACTTGTCTGAGTAAAAGTAGAGTCTTGAATTTGAGCCCGACTGAGTTCAGTTATAAGATGACATGAGCTTGGAATCCCAAACTCTTAGGTTAGAACTGCAAACACCCACTACAGCGTATAACCGACACCCCCACGCCCCCTTTTAAATTGTCAACGCACAGTTTCAGCATTGCGGGTCTAGGGTTACACCCCTCAATCACGAATTCTCAGAACCCTAAAACCTAAACCCTAAACCTTACACCCTGAACCCTAAACCCTGATTCCTGAATCCTAATCCCTGAGCCAAAAACCTTAAACCCTAAGCCCTAAACTCTGAACCCTGCATCCTGAACCCAAAGCCCTAAACCTTACAGTAAACAGTAAAACTTAAATCCTACATAGTAGTTTCCCTAGTTTCTTTTCCATCATCCCCTATATACCCCCAATATACTATACCCTAAACCCTGAACCTTAGAGTAATCCTAGAACCCTAAAACCCTGAACCGAGGCTATGCCGTGCCCATCACGGCCGACAAGCTCCCTCGGGCCGCCCGTCTGGTGGAGCCTGGGGCATGGTATTGCAATGTTTTAGCAGGGTTTAGGGGTTTAGGGGTTTAGGGGTTTTTAGGGTTTAGGGGTTAGGGTGTAGGAGTTTAGAGTTTAGGGTTGGGGATTCGGGTTAAGGGTGGTGGTTGTGGGTTGGACTGAAGTGATTTAAGGTTAAACGTTTAGGCTTTAGGTAGGGTTTTCAAGCTAATGCCCGCAATTCTACTGTCTTTCAGCCGCAGTATCGGTTCACAAAAAACCCCTGACGCCAAACCCGAAACCCTAAACCTTTTGGGATTTTGGAGCTTGTGTCCGGACTGTATTGCGGTAGTACAGGGAGGGTGCAGATCTCAGGCTCAGAGAGTTTAGGGTTTGAGTTTGAGGCTCAAGGTTTAGGGCTTAGGTTTGCAGGCTTAGGGTTGAGGGTTTAAGGACTATGCCCAAAGCCATATTCTATCTACCTAGGGGGGACTGTAACCCCTAAGCCCTAAACCCAAACTAATTTCCTATAAGCAGCCGGTTTTTTCTCGTAAGAGGCTTCAAGGCAGATAGAAACCTCATCCTACCGGCAGCCAATCCTCTCCTTGACCCTAGTTGGAGGGTCAGGGGGACTTTATAATGGAAAAGAGAATGGAAACTCCTATAGGGTTCAGGGTTTAGGGTTTAGGGATTGGGGTTTTGGGTTTAGGGTTTAGGGTTAGGGGGACTTAGGAACTAGGTTGATAATGGGGAAATTGGGGTTACTACATGGGTTATTGGGGTTATTATCCTACTTACTAAGTCCCCCTGACCTTCCAAGTAGACCCTAAATTCTAAACCCTGAGCCGCCCTAAGGAGCGGCTGGAGGCTTTCCACGCGCCTGGGCCAAGACCCTTTTTTGGGAGAGGCTTGGATTTTGAGGATTTAGGGTTTAGGGCTTAGGAACTGCAATCCCAATAACGGAGAATGAGCTGGAAAAGGCTTAGGTTTACATTAACCGCTAAACCCTGAACCCTAGACCCAAAAGAACACCTAAACCCTAAACCACCCCCAACCCTAAACCCCAAGACCCTAACAACTTGACGTCCTAACAACCCTAGAAACCGTAACCCTCTCGCCCCCTCAACCCTAAACTGTGGGACCCCTTGTGGCCCAAGATGCTCAGATCACCGTCGATCATCCCGCCGCCGTCGATGCACTCCTGGCGCGTTCGCCAACTGCAGCGAAGGTGCTGCACGCAAATCAGTGGTTTAATGTTTTAGGGTTTAGGAGGTTAGGGGTTAGGGGTTCAGGGCCCATGATCTAGGGGTTTAGGGTTTAGGATTCAAAGTTTCAAGGTTTCTGGAATGAGAGCTCAAGCTGCGACGGCTCTTAAATAGCACAGTAGTGGATAATCATATGGGTAATCTCAAAAGCCAAGCTCCCATTTTGGTATCTCTGAATATTAGGTGCCGTAATGTAACCTGTATATAACGAACAGGGCCCATAATTTTGAGAACAACCCATATGGAAAACCGAGTGGAAAACGAAATGGAAACTGAGGTTATGTATTGGAGTTCAACATGAAACGGCTCGCGGTTTCATCGTCCAGACCCTAAGCCTTAAACCCTAAACCCTAAACCTTAAACCATAAGAAGGATCTAGATACATGTATAAAGTTTAGGATGTGGAAAGCTTGGAGCCCAGTCGCGGAGGGAGCATCCGCCATGGGGGAAGTTGCCTGAAGAAGCAGACTTAGGATTTTGGCGTTCTTTTCCATGTTCTTGTCCAGTTGATTCTCCATTCCAGGACCCTAAAGCTCAAACACCCCTAAAACCTAAACCCTATACCCCTATACCCATAGATACCCCCAATGTCAGGATTTTGGCAACTGCAACTGACCCCTGTCGCTATCAAAAGAGTCCTATATGTGCCACATGATAGTGATAGGGTCTTGAGCAGTCAGGGGTTGGAGTAACCCAAACCTTGTCCCAAACCCTAAACCCTAAGCTCTAAACCCTGAACCTTAAACCCTGAACCCCGCTATCATCATTGCCGGGGCCCAAGTTTAATATCCTACCAAGAAAGACGGTTCCCCGTCTTAGCTTCCCATACATGCGACACCCTATATTTCTTGGAATCCCAAACCTTATGTCCTACAAATCTTAGGCTCCAAAGCATCATCCTGAAATCTTACATCCTAAGCCCTGAAGCTTAAGCCCGAAAATCAAATCAAATCCTACCTACACCTGTATCATCCCAATTTCCATGTTCTTTTCCATATTCTTGTCCAGTTGATTCTCCATTTTAGGACCCTAAAGCCCAAACACCTTTAAACCCTAAACCCAATACCCCTCTACCCCAAACCCTAAACCCCAAGCCCTGAAAGCCTCTACCCTACAACTAACCTCAAGTCTGAATTCACACCGACACTGTCATTGTGGAATCTAGTCCCTTTCTAGCCGGGGGGGGGGTAGTTCTCTGGTTTCAGGTCAGGGTTTAGGGTTTAGGGATTTAGGGTTTAGGGTTTAGAACATGAACCTCAAAACCTATGCCACAAATCCCAAGTATCAAGGACCCAATGGAGTTGTGAGGCCTGGTCCGTTTTCCTGATGGTGGACAGCGGCTACGGTCGGGATGGTGTAGACCCCGAGGAAGATCACGGTGAACTTGTGTTTGGGGTTTAGGGTTTAGGGGTTAGGGTTTGGGGTTTAGGGTGGGAATGAAGGAATGGAAAAGACAATGTAATTGGGTTGTATAAGGCTTAGGGTTTATGTTCAGGGTCAGCCGTTGAGGGGTTTACAGGATTAAAGGTGAAGGTTCAGGGTAAGTAAACCTGGGTATAACCTCCAGCATGTTTTTGTCTGGGGAATAATTGCAATGACAATGTTATGATGTCCGTGAAGCTCCAAATCGAGTTAAACCCTAGACCCTAAACCCTAAACCCTAAACCCACGGTCCTAAATTCCAGGCCCTAGGCCCTGGCTTCTTAAACCCTCTCTTACCCATGCGTATTTGAGCCGTAAGGCCACTTCTGCATGAGGCAAAAACTGACTTGCGCATAAGAAAAATCCACTTGTGCAGGAGGTAAATCGACTCGTGCATAACGCAAATCTGATTTGTGCACAAGGTAAATCTGAGTTATGCATAAGGTAAATTCTACTTGCGCGCAAGGTGAGATTGACCTAAAATTTGCAGTAAATCAGCTCACGAAATGCAGCAACATCTGCTCGTGCCTAAGGTGTAAGGCATGACCCTGGTTTATTAACAAGGCATACCTTGACTTGTAGATAGGGTCACACTAGAGGCAGGGCTTCTCCAGGGCCCTTCCACGTGCCCGGGGCCTGCAGCCCAGCTTCTAGGGGACTTCCGAAAACCTTGGGCTAGACTTCTCCGCTTTTGTGGTTCGGCTCGTCCACTGTTACGATTAATCTCGTCCACTTCTACGCTTCGACTGCTCCGCTTCTACGGTTTGATGTCTTCGCTTTTGCAGTTAGACGTTTCCACTCTTGCGATTTGACTTCTCGACATTTTTACAGTTAGGCTTCTTCACTTTTACGGTTAGTCTTCTCCATTTTCGTCCGGTTAGACTTCTCTCCCTACAGCTAAGCTTTGGCTGCTTCTTCATGAAAGGGAGACGATGCCGCGAGACGAGTGAGATTTGAGCTTACAAAAGCCGAAAACTTCATATGCTCCTGATATTAGGAAATTGTAGCGGCGGGTGGGTATTGCTCTGTTTCTTGACTTTGTTGCTTAATTGGGGAATGCTTGTACTTAACATGTTGAACCCTGGACCAAAAGCCTAAACTGAACTGGCCCTAAATGCCGTAAACCATAAACACCCCTCACCCTGAAACCCCAAACCTGAACCCTATTAATTTTTATAACACCCTAAACCCTAAACTGAACTGGGAGAAGGACCCAGCAACAATCGACCTAGTGCGGCGGCTCACCGCCGATCCCACCAAGGCTGCCGACTTTTTGAGTACAACTACAACGGGAAGGGTTTAGGGATTTAGGGGTTTAGGGTTACGGGCTTTAGTGATTTAGGGGTTCAGGGTTTCGGGTTGAGGGGTTCTAAGGGTTTGGAGGAATAGGATATGGGGTTTAAAGCTTAGAGCTGAGAGTTTAGGGTTTCAAGGTTTAGGCTTTAGAGTTTAAACTTCAGGGTTTGGTGGTCGAGGGTTCGCGGTTTGGGGTGTTATGGGGGAAGACTAGGGTACTCAACATAAAGCAATATCGTGACCCTTTTTGGAGCATGGCGCCATCCGGGTGACCGGTTAGCCCGGTGGGCTTTAGATTTTGGGAATGGGGCTCAAGGTTCAGGGGTCAAGGATCAACCGAGGGCTCCTCGCTTGCTAGTTGTGCAATTTCTTGTACTTTTTCCCGGAAGGTTTAGGATTGAGAGTTTAGGATTCAGGTTTTACGAGTTAGGTTTTAGGCTTGGTTTGGAATTAGGGCTTGCAGTTTAGGATTTAGAGTTTAGGATTTAGCTTTGAGTGTTTAAGTTAGTTAGACACCAGCCTGTTTTACATATAGCGTCAAATGTTGACATCTCAGGGAGGACCCCATAAATTGAGATGGTTGTCTGTTTTCCAAATTCTGGGCATATGTTTTTATGGTTCACCGCTTTTTTTGGAGGACTACTGCATCTTGGCGTTTTGTGTCCAGAGGAAAAGATAGGGATTGAAAAGCGAGCTTGCCACCCCAAGTGCATTTCACGATGCAGGACACGAAGAATGGATCCTGGGCAAACAAGGACGGCATTTTTGCAGACCGATGCTTTCATCCCAACTGTCGGTTTTGAAAATGGCGGTTGTGAAGACCTCAAAATGACCATGGGTCGACGTGGAGCAATATCTGGGGCGACATGGGTTTCCAAGGCTGTGCTGTGCTGCCACTGCTTGGTTGTTGTCCGAAACATAAAGTCATATGACATGTCACGTTCGGTATCCATCCAATAGCGGCCTACGAGCATTGACACAGATCCCGTTTCTCCACTTCACCAATTGCTGATGAGCTGTGGGTTGAGTATTTGTCTGACGAATTCATCACCAGCTTTGCGTGCTCGGGTTGGATGTCGCTAACGTAAAAAAACAGTTTTCGCCGTGCCTGTCGAAGGACTCCTTTCGGCAAGTGCGCGACGTGAAGGCGGCAGCGGCTCGTCAGTTATGTGTGCAAAAAATGTTTCTCGGAAAGTTCATATCAGGTTGTGAAGCTCATGACTGGCCATAAGGGATTACAGCGTTTTGGCTTCGTATGTCCAGGATGATGCACTGACCCCTGTCACGCAAATTACAAAAACCTGTAGTAGGTCATAAAGACGTTGCGCGTCTGCGCATCAAGCTCGGATGGAAAGGAACATTAGTCCAACCAGTTTTCCTGGCTTGCAAGAGGTTTTCGTGGTCTTGATTAAGAACGCGATTTGAGTGTTCGTAATGTTGTTTCCCGTCGTGATGTGACCGCAAAGAGGCCAAGTCCCCGTATAGCATAACCCGTGACGTACAGCCCAATCGACATGCAGTTTCAACTTAAATTGCATCTGTTGTTCGTGTATCGGTGATTTAGAATCAATACTTGGGTGCAAAGGGACTGCAAACCATTCCGCTGCAGCGCTTGGACAGCACACAGTGTTCAGTCAATGGAAGAAGCCGTTGGTCATAAGTTTTGGGATACAGATGAAACCTAAACGATTACGGAAGGTTGTAGGGTATGATTCTCCAGGCGATGGAGCAGAATTAAAACCTGTGTGAGACTGGAGCCTACCGCGGAACGTTCAGCTGCAGCAACGCCATCGAAAAAATGCTTGGATGCGACCATCAAGGCCATGTCTGCTGGTCTCGTTGCTGAGGTGAACGGGGCGGCGGCGACCATCCCCTTTAGGGGGGGTTGGTCGCTTGCGGCCAGCCGCAGCCAACCTGGACAGTCATGGGGCATGCATGCAACGTATGAATTGCCAGCCACCTTTTGGATCGTTTTCTCACGTAGCGTAGCAGTTTGTCAATCGAGAATGCGTCGCCCTGACCCCACACAACCGGCCCACTGGACTTCACCCATAGTATGATGTTTCTGACATACACACATCCGTGTGTCGTACGGCCGGAACTCAAGGATTAGGCCATTATTTGGGAACGAGTTTGATTCCAAATTGAACTTTCTCATTGTTGGACCAACGAGGGACCAAACACCTTCCAGGGCTTGAAAATCAATTTTGTTGACCAGGAGTGATCTTTGCGTACACCTCCGGAGGCGAGTGCGTTCGCAATCCGTCCTTGGGCAAGACCATATGATATCTGTGGGACTCATCATTTCGTGGTCTTGTTTGCAGGTCCAATGTTTGCGGAACCTGCTTGACAATCAAGCGCATTGGAAGGCTTTCTAGACATAGGATACGGGCTGGGCGCTTCATGTTCTTCCGTACACTCCATGGGGAATACCTCGAACAACATACTCGGTTGACGTAAAGGCAAGCATTGTCTTGTGAGTTGTGGAAGATGTTTGTTTTTCGGCAGCAATGCAGCATCATGCGGATGATGTGTCAGCATCGTCGGTATGAGGAATGCACCGACATACCACGACACTTTGGACATTCATTAGATCCATTGCACACGTGATTTCGATGACCATGACACACTGTTTCTCGTGTTAACTTATTATATTGCTCCACAGCCCAGGGACATAGTTACTGCCTTGATCGGCAAGAAGATCCGGAACTGAGACTTGACTATTCCCCTTTTTGTTATCTTGGGAGAGTATCTGAGGGCGTGTTTTCAAGTCACACTAGGTGTTGCTGTTTCGCTGCCCGGTTGGTGAAGGTTGAGGATGGTTGAGGGCAATGTTTACAGGATTGTGAGGGGTTCGACTTCTGCTTCATCGTGAAGCTGAGTTTTTTTTTATTGTTGTTCCCCTATCGCCCCCAAGGAGTTGGGTTTCGGAGGTCACGTGTGGGGTTTGGAGTTCGGGCTTCGTGTGTCGTAGAGATGAGTTGCAGTCTAGGGTTTAAGGTAATGTAAGTTTGAAAATCGTACCTATGGACACTTGCGTGACTTGTAGCTTGGAAAGATGCTTAGTGCCCGTCGGCTATTGTTAAAGCTGTAGGATTTAGGATCTAGGGGCCAGTCAGAGTTTTGCCTTTAGGGTGTGTATCAAGGAGCCCGCAAGACCATGGACCCTATGTAAGGAAATACATACATGCCGAAGCCATCGCCGTCTATGAAAACTGCCTTCCTTGAGTCTCAGTCGCGTGATGCATGGAGTGGAAGTTGAAGTTATGCGCTTCTGCAGTGCTTTAGGGCTTTGAGCTCTCATCAGGTTTACGGGGTAAGTGTAAGATCCGTTTTTTGCCGCTCTGGAGAGGTGGTCGTTTCCGTAAATAAAGAGAGTTCCCAACGTAGACCCCGAAAGAGTCTAATCCTTGTCATGAGACACCCCAAAGGGACCGCAATGTTTGGAACTTGTTGCCAAAGCCCAGGATTTGCGCCGGAAAGGGTACGATTTGAACTTCGGCAAGCCATTCTGCCACCCGGAATGTCCAAAGAATGTCAAGTTGCGGAAGGGTCAATGCCCAGGACGTACGGTATTCGTTTTTGTGGCTGCTGCGCTTCATGAGGTCCAAGCTTCAATCCATGGATCTTACACAGTTTAAGAACCCCCAGTAAGGGTTTGGGCGCTTGAGGTGTAACTGGTTAGGCTTGCGGAGCCTGCTGCTATCAAGCAGCCCAGCTTTCTGGCAA
Organism: Symbiodinium pilosum; assembly: GCA_905231905.1. Taxonomy (NCBI): domain Eukaryota; class Dinophyceae; order Suessiales; family Symbiodiniaceae; genus Symbiodinium; species Symbiodinium pilosum. The sequence continues at coordinate 38,509 of CAJNIZ010043048.1, forward strand.
AAATTAACTTCCGAACGGATCCTTCATGCTTGTGCGGGCTGGGAGTTGGGGCGGCTTATCCAATAAGTGCTTGGTATCCGAAATTGAGTACTCAGAGTATATGCTTTTGTCATCGACCCGCAGTTTCCATCCTGTCTATCTGTGGCCAAGATGAGGATGTAGGATAAAGATTCTGCGCGTCAGGTACTCGTCGCGCCTCATACCTGCCCGCGGAGGATATAAGATAGGGACTCCGCGCGTCAGGTATTCCACGCGTCAAAAAACGCCTCAGCAACCTGCGGCCACGGGACCCTAACAACCGAGTCCTCGGACCCATTCCCTAGGCCCAAACCATAAATCCTAGACTTCCCACCGGTAGGAAAAGTAAGCATCAAAAAGCTCGGTGCCCACGGACCCATCATGCTTTTCCCTTGCTGGCAGCCAGCAAGTTGCAGCCTCCATGAGGCGTCCGTAGAAAAACTCCAGTTTGGCCTTGCTTAGAACTTAGGGCGAAGGGGTTAGGACTCTAAGCGCGGCTGGCCATAATGGTGGCGAAAATCAGTAGCGAACGTTGATTGCTGCGTTCCACGCCACCTTTTGTAGAATTGGTATAGCTTGGGTTCTGCCACCACCCAGCAGAAATTGCACACCATAAACCACCAAACTGGCGTTGGTGCGCCCTCCCCGCTTGTGCCCCTCAATCTTCTTGCATCGCACGGGGCAGTCTCCCTGCCCATCATCCGTTCCATCCAAGCCACTTGGGCTTTGTGGAACACCTTTGCTGCCACAGCATCCACCCATTCCATGGCGTTAGACTGGTCTCACCAGGAGGCACCGCCCCATTACGAATGGCTCGGCCTCGCGCAAGCCAAAGACGTCTGGTCTGTGTTTGTTTAGACGCTATATGTAAAACAGGCTGGTGTCTAATTTGAACATTCAAACCTAAATCCTAAACTCTAAATCCTAAACTGAACCCCCAAATCCAAACCAAGCCTAGGCCGACAGCCCCTAAACAACACCAGAAAGCCTATTCTGTTGAATACTTGGTTCAGGCAGTACTATGCTCTCAACGCATAAAGTTGTAGAGGTTTAGCGTTTAGGGACATGTATCTGAGGGAGATAGGTTTAGTGGAAATGACGGGTTCGGGGGTAAAGGTTTCGGATTACGTGCAGGTGCATGGACAGCTAGACGCTATATGTAAAACAGGTTGGTGTCTAACTTAAACACTCAAACTTAAATCCTAAACTCTAAATCCTAAACTGCAAGCCCGAATTCCAAACCAAGCCTAAAACCTAACTCGTAAAACCTGAATCCTAAACTCTCAATCCCAAACCCTCCGGGAAAAAGTACAAGAAATTGCACAACTATTGATCTCTGACCCCTGAACTTTGAGCCCCATCCCCAAAACCTAAAGCCCACAACGCCAGATATCAACACCTTCCTTGCTCCATAAAAGGCTTCATACAGGCTTACAAACAGCAGACAATTAAATCCTGCTTTAGCCAACCGCAATAACAAAGATTGGTGCATGCAAAGTGTACAGATCTCTATGGGAACCCCGCTAACATTCCCAGCAATGGTAATCTAAATTGTCTTGTTCATTCCTGCGATCCCTACCAACAAGTAGCAAGAGTAAGGTCTGGAAAGGCTTATAAAGATTGCCAACAAGGCAGAAGCCACATTGGTGGTTGCCAACCCATTCCCTCAAGAAACCTTAAGCATGATCAAGAAACCTGTATACGAGCGACGCGTGTCCGGGCTCCATGACCCGGCAGGAGGCAAGAAGTGCAGGTGTGTGTTCCAGCGGCGCGAAGCGGAATACATGCAAAAACATGGAATTCCAGCATCGAGTACCAGGAAAGTTTTAAATCGCGAATACAATGCCATTTACAGAGTACGTAGACACCCCTTCCGGGTGCCATCCACAGTATTTGAGCCATTAGGACCACACACCCCATCTCACGATAACACTTCATCTAATCAGCGCCCATTTAACTCCTATGCCAGCTGTGAGGCCGTGAGCTTATTCATACCACAGACAATAGCCAACGCCTGCAAGCTAAAGTTTCACTGCACGAATGCCCTGCAAAAACACATGAGCCTGCCAAGAATGAAGCCAGTAAACTCTGGGCCAACGTCGCCAACAAACTAGGCTGTAGTTACTACATCTCCGCTACATTTCGTCCAGCCCATAACTCCATCTGGCGCACCCCCTCTTTTTCCTCTAACTTTACATGCCCCCCCGTGTCCAGCCGCATACTTCTTTTTGCATCCGGGGCCGCCAAGTCCAAGCATCACATCCCCCGTGTCCAGCCACATACTTTTTTTGCATCTGGGGCCGCCAAATCCAAACATCGCATGCCGGGCCTTTTTTTGCATCTTGGGCCGCCAACCCAAAACCCGGTGAATCGGGCCCCGGTTCCCCGCTCAGAGCATTTCCGGTTTCCCGGTCAACCGGACCCTGGTTCCCCAGTCAGAGCCCCAAATCCTAAGCCCGAAATTGTGGACCCTAAACCCTACCAAAGGGTTTAAGGTGTAGGGCTTAGGGTTGAAGATCTGGTCGAATCCCAAACCTTAGCCCTAAACCCTCAAGCCTGCGCCTCTGGAAGGCGCGCCTGGCGGGTCTTTACACGCGCCTGGGTACCGAGCAGATTGGGTGGGGACGGGGTGGGCGGGAACCGGGAAGGTGGGGTCTAGCGTTGAGGGGCTAAGCGGTTTAGAGGTTCAGGGTTTAGGGGTTTGGGGTTTAGGATTTAGGGGTTTTGGGGTTGGGTGTTGGGTTTAACGTTGAGGGTTGTGTAAGGCTGCGGGGTTGGGGCTCTGGTTTCTGATTCGTCTCCAAGTGGATCGACGTTTGGAGTGAGGAAATCCATATGTCACATAGAATGTTGCGTATTTTTTTGTGGACTGTATGTTTCAGTGAGAAGATACGAGAGTTCTTTGGAGTATTCCCCGCATAATCTTTCAGGGCAGGCCTTGCAAGCACCCTGCTCACAATCCCTATATAGATATTTATACATCTAGGGTTTGGCGTCTAGGGAATATTCACAGCTTGCACGTAGAAACACAAATACATCACCATCGTCATCTCCAAATAATCCCCATGTACCCCAACCAACTTGAAAGATCTTAGACTTCAGGCTTTAACATGGTTTTTACGGCTGCCATGCGTTTCCAGTGCTTGTCGAAAAGATTGAAAAATTGGATGGGTGGTTTAACATGGTTTAACCTCAAGGCTTTAGGCCTAATAATCCGCGAGTTTCGCCACTGAAGTACTGGAGTCAATTTGGGGGTTCTGCTTTGTGGATCCTCCAGGGCAACTATGGTATGATGTACCGTCAAACACTATTCGAACTGTTCAGGCAGCTCCATGTAAGTTTTGGGGAGCTGTAAACTTTGGATCTCAAGACTTTGAGTCCCTAAGCCCTACACCCTTAAGTCCTAACTCCGAAGCCCTAAACCTCAAATTATCAATTCCTATGCCTTGAATCCTAAACCCCAAACCTAAGCCTTGAATCCTAAACCTTACATCCTAAGCCCTAAGCTCTATAAACCCTAAACCTTCTTGCTGCTCGGATTCTGAGCTAAGAGTTGATCTAGGCCATACGAGCCTTGGATTCGCAAGATATGAACCACGAAGATGGAGGAGCTTTCGTTGGAACAGTAGTTAGGGTGTAGGGTGTAGGGTTTAGGGTAGTTTCCATAAAGCCGGGGACCCCAACATAGATCCCCAAATGCTGAAATCTTATTTTGGGCACCCCCAAAAGGTCACCCCATTTTTGGGAAGACTCCCCAGTGGATTCCTTAGGGTGCAGGCAAGGGCCCGCTTCAGGGGAAATATAAAACCCCAAGAACGGAGAATCAAATGGAACAAGAGCATTGAACATGAAATGGAACCTGGGATTGTATAGTGGTTCAAAGGGACTAAGGATTCCCCAAAATGGCAACCAGGAAAAACCTATGGGACTGATTGCAGCTGTGCTACATGCAAGAATGAAGATACTGAACATGATGATCACCATCAGAAGCCTTAGTAAGATGCAAGATGCCCGAATATTTTGTACAACAATGCCAGCATCAAACCCTAAATCGCAAACCCTTCCCCTTTACACTTCACCCGAAGACCCAAAGCCAAAGCCCTTACAGTAGACCTTCTAAACCCTATAGTCCCCCTCAAGTAGATAGAATCTGGGGTATATGGGGATCTTATTATAATATACCCAAAGCCATATTCCATCTACTGAAGGGGGACGAAAGGGCCCTAAAGTCTAATTTACCGCCCAAGCCAAGGCATGGTGGACATTCCTACGATCAAGATGGTTCCGATGTGGCACAGGGCTCAAAACTGCGAGGTGTGGGCTTGGGGGTCAAGGGTTTAGGGTTAGGGGTTTAAGGCGTAGGATTTCGGGTTGAGGGTTTAAGGATTAGGGTTTATGGATTAAGGTTTCGGGTTTAGGGCTGTTTAGGAATGAGGGTTCGGAGATTGAGGTTTAAGGTGTTGAGGGATTAGGTTTTGGGGTTACTTCGGGGTTGCGAGTTACACGTTTACTGTCCCCACCCAGCATGGAACCCCGAGAGTAGTCCCAAGGACCAACCAAAGGTAATCCCTCTGTCAGCACACTAAACACCCCCATCCCCTAATGTTTGATATGCCCTGGAAGAGACCTCCTATATTGGGAAGCATATTTGCTATCGCGAGGTGGGCAGTGTTTAATCTTAGGAGGAGGTGACTACTTGTGTGGGAGTTCCTCAAAATCATGCGTTTGTTGGCACTCATGCCCTGTATGGGAGGTTCTTACAAGGCGCCACGACATGTATGCGGGCGTTGCCCGCATCCGCCCTGTGCAAAGCGGGGTACCCCAACATAGACCCCAATATACTATGATCCTTATTCTAGTGGCCCCCCCAAAAGAAAGCCCCAGTTGTGGGAAACCACCAAATATAGCTAACACTTCTTGTAAGATCAGCCTCAAACCTCAAATCTTAAGACCGACTAAACACGAAGAAGGTAATGTTGGCGGTTAGGGTTTAAGGTTTAGGGTATGCACAAGCACTTCATTAGATCCTCAAACCCTATAGGCCGTCAACTCTGAATGCGCATACGCCGGAGAGGCCCAGGATTAAGGTGTGCATGCTACGGTTTAGGATTACTTGGAGGGTCAGGGGGATTTAGTAAGTAGGTAAATAACCCCTATAACCCATATAGTAACCCCAACTTTCCCAATTATTAACCTAGTTACTAATTACTAAGTCCCCTTGACCCTCCAAGTAAGGGGGTAGCAGGGCACATGACCATCATGCCCAGGCTTTGGGTATACAAGGTCATGTAAACAGTTTAGGGTTTAGGGTTTAGGGTTTCAAGTTTAGGGATGTCTCGAAAAAGCTTTTGAGTTCTGCTTGTTACAAGCCAGGAATAAGCAACAGAACATCACTTTTGGCTCGTTCCTAGGACAGATTCCGTAGAGGTGATATTCAAAAAGCCTGCATGGTTGCATGATCCCAGCATACCAGAATATCGTGATTCCCAGGGTGTCAGGCCTTTTGAGCTACACAGGATTTTCAGTTTCAACTGTAGCCCCTTCCCGCGCCCAAATGCGAACATCTCAATGATGATTTTGCGCTTGTTCTTGGTGCGTGCTTACACAACTGCAGCACTTCAGTGCAGCCAAATGTTTGAAAGAGGGCACCCGAAACCCCGAGCCTTTAAACCCCTAAACCGCAAAAGCCCCTGAACTCCACATCTCTGATTTCCTGCACCCTAAACCATTAGACCCATGAACCCTGAACCCTACACCCCTCGAAACCCTGAACCCTAAGCCCATTAACCCCAAACCGCATTAGGTTGCAGAAGTCCGGGCAGTCGCAGCTGCCGAGGCCCCGCGTCCAGCAATTCTGGACTTATGTGTAGAGTTTCAGAGTTTAGGGTTTGGGGGTTTTATGTTTGGGGTTTAGGGTTTGACTATGAAGATCCAGTTTTCTTTCTAGCCTACTCACAAGACGCAATGAACAAGGAGGAGGGAGAGGTACTGATAGAGAGGGTGTCTCAAGAAGGACTACGCTAGGGTGTTAGGAGTGCCGTTAGGGTGTCTAGGTGTTTAGGGATCAGGTGTTTAGATGAAGGGGTTGGATTGGCTGGGCATTTTGGTCCCCATGGTTGGTCTGTTAAAGGTCCAAAGGTCTAATGCGGGTAGGGCTTTGGGTTGGGCGGGGAGGGTTAGGGCTCAGGGTTTAGGGTTTAGGGATTAGGGTTTAGGCTTAAAGCGCTTTGATCGGAGGTTCGGCACATGTTGGATGATGCTTAAGATTTTATTGTTACCGGGTACTTCATCTTGGGGCTCAGGGTTGTGGGGTTAAGGGGCTCAAGGCTGGGGGTCCCTAGACCTGAGCCCTAAACCCGAAAAGTTTGAATTTGAAACCCTTTATCTGACACCCGCCTAGGTTTCATGGCAATACTTCAAGGGAGATCCAGACTGTTGGCAGGTGTGTGCACGGGTATAGGCTTCAGGGTTTAGGGGTTTAGGGGTTAAGGGTTTAGGGCTTTAGGGTAGGGTTTAGGGTTCACAGGCAACAGTCAACTCTCTCTCTCTCGCTCTCTCTGTTTCTCTCTCTCTCTCTCTCTCTCTCTCTCTCTCGCTCTCTCTGTTTCTCTCTCCCTCTCCCTCTCGCTCGCTCACTCTCTCAAAATGGGAGTCCTCAAAACAGTAGCCCAGAACAATATGGCCCCTCCTGTGGAACCGACCTACAAATCTGAGAAGCCCCGTCAACCCTTACACCCCATGTGGCCCGCACTCATTCCTAAAGTTAGTTCGGAAATCTTGAACCCATAGATCCTGAACACGAAGCTCGAAGCCATAAACCTTCCACCCTGAACCCTAAACCTGAACCTAAACCCCGGAGCCGTCAACTACAAACCTCCAGAGCCTAGACTGCCCACCCTAAACCCGGGGGGCTCTAAGCTCGCTACCCTACGCCCCAAAACCCCATCACGCTTAACCCTGAACCCTTAAACCCTAAACCCTCAACCTAAACCCTAAACCTAAAACCTTAAAACCCTAGGCCCTAAACCCAAAACCCCAAGCCCTCAACGAAATCTTGAGCTGCAAGGGACGTGCTGTGGCTGCGCTCGCCAGTCGCCTCCGGGAAGCAGGGGTGAAGGCAACAGGTTTCGGGAAAATTGCTGACCCATTGGGGTAACATTAGGGTTATATTTGGGTTATATTGGGATGATAATGGAAAAGAAAATGGAAGTTCCTCTTTTGGGTTTAGGGGTAAGGTTGACAAGTGTCGAGTGTAGGGTTTAGGGCTTTTGGTTGAGGGTTTAGGGTTTAGGGCAGGTTACAGGCAATTGTGGGTTGAGGTTGAAAGGTGTAGGGTTTAGGGTTTAGAGTTGAGGGTTCAGGGTTTGGGGTTTAAGGTGTGGGGTGTAGGGCCAGTGTAGGGTCTAGTGATTATTGCTTAAATGGTTCAGGCCTCTTGGGCTCAGGGTTCTGGATAGAATTTGATGCGAAGTGTGTTCTCTGGTGTAGTCACTCTCCTGTCAAAATTGTCCGCGTGCATGCTGCATGTGGGCCGTGGGGGGAAGGTTTAGGCCGCAGTTCAGATTGACCTTACCCTCTCCAAACTTGCATGGAACCTGAAACGGGCCCTTCGTCTTGTCCTCTTACAGAGGTTATGTGGGGTTCCATGTTTTTGGGGGAATATAAGATTTGGGCCCCAGAAGTTAGAACTCAGAATGCAGGTGTGTGCTGAGGAAGTCTGGATCCCATCATTCCATATCCTATCCTTGAAGGCATACCACAACAACTGCAGCCAAAACCTGCGCATCCGGAAAAGGGGTTACTATGATGATTGTCCACCGGAAGCTACGAGCTTCAAGTACCTTGTTTGGTATAGCTCACCGCTATTTTCACTTTGCATCCTTTGCGTCAGCAACTGTTCTAATTCATCCGTACTGAAGGTACCGACAGTTGGTGTGGGATCCACACCGACGTGTTCGAATCCTCCTGATGCTCTCCCCGGGGTGAACGAGCACCCAGGATGCACGGCAAGTAGGGCTTTGCAACTGGTAACAAGTGAGGGTACATAGGGTTCTTGAGGAATATTGGCGAGTGAGTAAACTGGGTGTCCAATTTGGGAGGCCATAAATGCAAACCGTGAGCCATGTATTTGTGGTTGTCGGTTATAGTTCTTGATTTTTTTATTCAAGCCCCGTGAGGAGTACAACAGGCATGTTTTCAGACATAGGCTTCCAAAGGAAGTAGTTTAGGCTTTCGTCGTTTTGGGTCTCCCTCCCCAACTTCAAAGCCTCTGAACTTCCTTGTTGGCAGGCAAAACGTAAAGGGAAGCTGCTAGATTATTTAGGGTTTAGGGCCCTAAGGTTTTGCTGCGGCTAGAAGGGAATGGAGGACTCGTTCCTTTCTTCCCAATTCAGCAGCGGTGAGTCAATGGCATTCAATAGAGCAAGATGAGTTAGGACTCTCCCGGGTTTCCGGTGGTTGCGGGGTGTTGCCAGGGCTAGAATGTTACGCGTTTTCGGCTGCAGTTGGCGCCTTTGCATTTTGCAAAGATCGCGGTCGTGGAAAACCCCGGCAAGATCGCACATGTGTCGGTTCTGTTGGTTCAAAGACTTGACCAAGCGAGGACACTGGCAGGTTCCTTATGCTTGCACATGCGGCCTACTGAGGCCTAGGCATACGGGCCTACAGTCCCTTCCCAGACTCCTGGGAGGATATAAAAATTAGATCCTCTATATAGAGACCCATGATAAGCCTTGTATAGTCCTTATACATTTTCTTATTTGGTTCAAGGGAAGATATTTTTTTAGATCCCTTTGGGGGTGTGGGTATGTCTTCCATGCATAAGCAATGTGGCCACAAAATGCCTAGCACCAGGTCGTAGTTTCAGAACTTTAGGTCCCTCTGCCACGGCCTTAAGCTAACGCAACTTGCCTTTCTAGGAAAGTGAACCCTTAAACCCTTAAACCCTAAAACCCTAAAGCCCTGAAACCCTAAAACCCTTCAACCCTAAAACGCTAAATCCCTAAATCCCTAAACCCCAAACCCTAAAACCCTAAACCCTAAACCCCTAAACCCCTAAAATCCCTAAACCCTAGATCCCTAAACCCTAAATCCCTAAAACCCTAATCCCTGAAACCCTGAAATCCCCAAACGCCTGAAACCCTCAACCCCTAAAACCCTAAGCCCCTAAATCCCTAAACTCCCTAAACCCTAAACCCTAAACGCCTGAAATCCTTAAAAACCCCTTAGGATGCATCCTGGGAATTACATCTACTACGACACCCAGCAGCAGGCTCTCGGCTCCTGCTTCGCCTTTCGGATATTGAGATTTAGGGATTTAGGGGATTTAGGGTGTTAGGAGTTTAGGAGTTAGGGTTTTAAGTTTTAGGGGTTTAGGATTTTAGGGTTTAGGGTCTAGGGTTTAGGGATTTAGGGGTTCAGGGTGTAGGTTTAGGGTTTAGGGTGTGTTAAGCTGGCCTTTGGAAAGCTGGGAATGAAGGATTACACGATTTTAGGGTTTAGGGTTTAG
>CAJNIZ010043048.1:48408-59101 GCA_905231905.1 Symbiodinium pilosum
GGGGGGGGGGGGGGGGCGCATTTCTGGTTGTACCCCTGCCTTTTGGGACCCTTCAAATGAATCCTATGGGACCATCTTGGTTGATTATTCTAGGGGCAATATTGGATCATATCAGGGGTACAACACAGGAATTCTTGGGCAGTGAAGCGGGGGAGGCCCTGAGGCCTGGGAGGCCAGTGGCTCCGTACCAGGCGGGTATAAGCACCTAATATAACCCCAATATAACAGCTAATATAACCCCTACATATCCCTAATATAACCCAAACACGTTGCAAGAAGCTTCGCCGTTTTGAGGTCTGCTTCGACCCCTGAGATTTGGAAATTTAAGGTGCAGGCCTTAGGGTTTAGGATTAGTGCACAGACCGGGATCCTATTGTAACACGGTCGTACAATTGAGGCCAAGTCCCATATGCTTGTGGTCTGCGTGTGTAGGGTTCCTTAGGCCTCTAGCAGGTGAGCATATCCTTTAGGTGGAAAATGCATGGAGGTCCTATCGTACAGGAAGCTTCAATATTTGGGCCAGCAGGCGGAATTGCTGTAGGAGTCTAATTTTAAGGAAAAGCTGGATGTGCTTAATCTGTATATGGTGAACCTTACACCCTTATAACCTAGCTTGTTTTGAGCCTGAATACAAGGCCCAGGGAGTAACTATGAAGACTTCAAAAATCTCGCTTCCCGCTGGCCTGAACCCAGAACCTTCATTTGATTGTGGAGGACCTTGCAAGAAATTCCTAGGTTTTGCTTCCTGGAACCCCAAGACATTGCTGAGATCACAGGTTTGAAGTCAAAATCCCAGGCGCGCTCTAAACCCTCGGCTTTGAACCCAAATTACAAGGTAGCTGAGATATGGGTTGTTCTCAAAATTATGTAGGGTCTATGGTGATAGTTCCTAAAATTCGGATCCCATATTACTACCGCTAAATATTCGGTGCCTTAGTATAATCTATAACCAGGTGGGGCCCATAATTTTGAGAAGAACCCAAATCATCAACCACACTCAGGAGGAGGACATTGCCGTGAGAGTGCTGACCAGGGTCATCGGCTCCTATCCAAAGAAGCCACTTAGCTGAGAGTGTGTTCTTGCCCTACGCCTATGGTCATGTCCCTACATAGCGGGACCCCCCCCATATAGACCCCAAAGTATTATAGTCCTTGTTATAGGGACCTCCCAAAGTCTAGCCGCAATTTTGGGAAACCCTAAGCCCCTAAAGGTACCCCTACTTTTGGGAAACGCCTCTTATCAAGGTTAATCAGTTGGAGTTGAGCTTTCAAGGGGCATAGGAATATGGAAGAGTTTCCCCAAATTCAGCGGGCCATTTTGGGGGTCTCGAAAATGAGGATGAACACGTTTTGGGGTCTATATTGGGGTCCCTTTGGCTTTGGGAAACTACCATCTGTGTGCGTGACACACGGTTTATGTGATCCCTACTAGGGGATTTACAGAGTAATTCGAGAAGCAGTTTCCACGCAGAGAAGGTCCCGTTTTCAAGAAACGCTTCGAGTCTTAGAGTTGTTTTTCCATCATTCTTGTCACAATGATGCTTGTAAACATCTCCTCCTTTAAGCCCTAAGCCCTAAACACTGAGAGTTTCAATCACTGCCTTTCTTGCGAGTGGACGTCAACTTCACAAGCTGGAGCCCTGGACCCTAAATCCTCAACCCTTACAGGGTCTGCAAGAGACATGGGAGGTTTCCAACATTGGGGATATCTTTTTGGACGTCACCTTCAAACCCCAATATAGTATTTTGGGGTTGATATTGGGGTCCCCAGTTTTGGGAAACTGCCATGTGTATCTGCCAAAGACTTTGATTCTTCTCTCCCAGTGACTTGGGTTGGTGGAGGAAAATCTTGCACCACTTGCGACACCTCTAAATCTTGCAATTCCTAGTGTGATGCCTTATGCATTTTGTAGTGCAAGATTTCCATCGTCACCGCAGTATATTCCTTAACACAGCAATTTTGCCACATATCCAGATCTCAATCGTACGGGCATAGCTTGAACGACGCACGGTTTTAGGTGTACAGTTCTAGGGTTTAGGGTTCGGCGGTTGAGCTTCATCTCTGAACGAGGGCCCGGGTGCAAGTTTTTGATGTCCTTGGGAAGGGTCCACGAGCCCCTGATTTATACATATATATTTATTTCTATATACCCCTACATATCCCGATATATCCCCATAAATAGCTTTTTTAACGGGTCCCTAGATCTCTAGAACCAAGATCTAGCTTCACTGCCTCTGTTGGGCTTAGATTCCTGCAAGGAAAAACAATACAGTTTTGCCAGGGTCCTTTCTCATGTGCCAGGATCTTGCTTAGTCACTTGCCCCTGATATTCAGAACCCTCAATCCTTCTAATATCGCATATTCCCAAGGTACTGCAGTAGACCGCGACGGGAATATTCAAAGAATATTTAGTACCAGGGGCAGGGGATTACTACTCCGCTAAAGTTGCGAAATGGCTGGAAGGTCGGTTGAAGGAGTCATTGCCGGATGTCCCGAGTTGGTTCATTGCTGGAGTTGTTTTTTGATGACTACATCAGGCCCAATCAATGGGGGATAACAGTAAATGTCGCAACAAGAGAGTAGTGCAATCGATGCCCTGTAGACCTATGCAAACACCAAACCTCCAAGCCCTTAAACCCTCAAACCCCGAAAGCACATACCCCCAACCCCAAACTCTCAACCCTCAACCCTAAACCCCAATTCCCCCTAAACCCCACCCACCCCTCAACCCTACACCTTGAATCCGGCCCAAGGAATCTCCTTCTGGTTGATATGGGATGGACCGCTTGCTCCAAGCAAGGGGAGGCCATGAGTTGGGTGTCAATTTAGGTTTGGGATCTATGGTTTGGGGTTTAGGGTTTAGGACTTGGGGTTTAGGGTTTGGGATTTAGGACTTGGGGTTTAGGATTTAGGGTTTGGGGTTTAGAGTTTCGGATTTAGAGTGTAAAGCCCTTTGAGGGATGACCTGGGGGTCACAGGTACTGAGCAATTATAATTCTAACCCACATAGGCCATGTAATAGCTACAGTTATCCTATCCCAATAGTAGCCTGCTTACTCAGTGCCCCTGACGCCCAAGTAGAGTCCATGGCTAAGTCTTGAGGGTTTAGGGTTTAGGATCGACGGGCTAGGGGCCGGGGGTTAAGGGTTGAAGGTTTCGAGTTCAGATATCCGCGCCCCAAAAGCGGGCAGAAGAGAGGAGCCTCTACCTATAATCCCTATATAACCCCAGTTTCCATTTCATTTTCCATTTTCTTTTCCATTTGATTCTCCATTATTGGGGGATAGCCTCTGTACGAGGCGATGGCCAGATGTAGGGTCTGGGATGAGCACTTTTGGGGTCCATAGCTATATTGGGATTATATAGGAATAATGGAAAAGAAAATGGAAACTACTATTTGGGATTATATAGGAATAATGGAAAAGAAAATGGAAACTACTATTTAGGGTTTAGGGTTTAGGGTTTAGGGTTTAAGGTGTCGCGTGCAGATTTTTGGCAATCAGCAAGCCCCCAAGCCCAACCGGGATTCAAGGTGTAGGCGAGTCCCCCTTGAGGCTCTCCACCTAGGATTCTCCGACACCAAATGCCGCAAAGGAATGTGAGCAGGGGAAAAGAGTCAGAATATGCTGTAATTTGCAAGGGAAACTCTAAACCCGAAAATGTAACGCGTCCAGGAGTTCTTAGGGCAAGCTTCTTGTAGGAGTCACCCGCGCGGAAGTTTTGTATAAAAAATCCGCGACATGTCGTGGACGAGACGAACCACGGAATGGGTTTGAAAAAGCCCGAATTGTGCCAAAATTTAGCATACTCTATGTTTGACTTTCGAGTTTAGGGTTTGTAGTAGTTTCCATTTTCTTTTCCATTATCCCTATATAACCTTTTTATAGCCCTAAACCCTCCATATTTTGAGTTTTTCCATCCTGACATGGCAGTATATAACATGCATCTCGTCCCACTCCGCGAGGCGTTTGTTGCAAAAGCGTAGTAGGCTGTAACCCAGACCACTGATTAAAACCCTGAACCCTAAACCCTTCCCCTTAATAGGGTTCATAATACGGATCCTAAAGCTAAGGTCCTTAAAAGGAGGGCGCTTATGAATCATGAGTCTACATTCCCCTAAAACTAAACCCTAAACCCTAAGGACCCCAAACCCTAAACCCCAAGGATCCTAAGGACCCTAAATCCTGAACTCCTAAACCCTAAATCCTAAACCCTAAGGTTTAGGGTTAAAATGGCTGCAGCCACGGCAGCGGAGCGCCGTGGGTCCGCAATTTTTCGGCGTTCAACGTCGGTATAGGACATAAATTCCCCTGAAGTAAGTAGATTCCATTTACTTAAGGGGGAGTATATTGAGGGTATATTGAGATAGTGGAAAAGAAAATGGAAACTACAATTTAGGGTTTAGGGTTTAGGGTCCCCCTCAAGTAGATAGAATATGGGGTGTGTGAGGATCCTTTTATGATATACCCAAAGCCATATTCTATCTACTTAAAGAGGACTACAGAATTCGTGCCACCAGGGGTAGTGTTCTTTTTACTCGGATGCACTTAGAACACGAGATTTTTTTCTTGTTTGGGCATGGATGCCTTGGTACTGGGATGCTCGTGAAGATTGAGCATTGCATCATTTGCAGGATATACAGCGCTCAAGATCAGCATGTTTTTTGCACTACACGTAGTTTCTGCCACGTCATAAACGCCAGACTAAAAGACTTGGGTACTGCCCCCACCCATTAACAGCTGGATAATATTTATAACATAGCTATATATAGCCCTTAATATGACCCTTATTATAGACTGTTAATGGGTGGGAGCAGGACCTAAGGTAAGCCGTCGCCCTGGAACATGCACGCTTAGCCCTGAACTGTGGTTCAGGGTCTGAGGCCTTGGGACCTTGCCGCATACTACAGATGTTAGAGGGTTTAGGGCTTAGGGTTCAGGGTTTAGGGTTTAGGGTTTAAGGTTTTGGGTTTAGGGTTTAGGGTTTAGGAAGGCTAGCAACATGTCCCCCAGTAGTTGGCGACAGTCTTTCTTCACGATCCTGGAGCCTCGAATTCTGCCTTAAGCCCGAAACCCACAACCTTGAAAGTAAATCAAAACCGAAAACCTAAACCTTCAACCCACGACCCTAAACCCTAAACATTAGACCCTAAACCTTAAACCCTAAATCCTAAACCCTAAACCCTACAGGCTAGGCCCCACAGTTATCCCTACGCACAAGCCCTCGACCCTGGACTCAGCCACTCAAGCCTTCAAGCCTTCAAGCCCTTAAACCCTAGACCCTAAATCTTCAACCCTAAACCCTAAACCCTAAACCCTAAACCGCTCACCAAATATCCTTGTACCACAAAGCCAAAACTGGAGAGGCCCAGAATTTCGGGCGACTCGAGGGCCAGCCCGAACTGAAGGCCCTTTTAGGGTTTGAGGATTTAGGGTTTGAGGTTTTGCACTTTTAGGGTGATGGGTTTAGGGTTTGGGGTTTTGGATTTAGGGCTTTTAGGGTTTTGGAAGTAATTCTTGACAAGGGTTTTGCTTGGGTACTGCCCTCACCCAATAACAGTTCTATATTAGGGGTCCGATTAAGGGCTATACATAACCATATTCTACTTATTATCCAACTGTTACTCAGTGGGGGGAGTATCCAAGGTTTTGCTGAGGTTGAGGATTCAGTGTCTAGGGTGCTTAGGGTCTGGGCTTTGGGCTGAGGACTTAGGGCTTTAGGATCTTGAGTTTAGGGTTAACATTGGGTACTCCCCCCCTCCGTAACAGTTGGATAATAATTATAATATGGGTATATATAGCCCTTAATAGGACCCCTAATATAGACTGTTACTGGGTGGGGGCAGTACCCAAGGTCTACATTACACTATGGTCCGGATATGTGAGGTGAGGTTTTGTTATCATGAAGTGTCTGCAGGGTGAGTATAGATATGAGCTATGGTCATCCTTAATATGGGTTATATAGGGGGATTATGTAGGGAATTACTATAGGGGTTAGTAAGAGGGATACTAGGAGTTTAGACTGTACCTCATATGAGCTATTGTTGATATTGGTTTTACCAAGGGACCATTGAGGGTGGACCTAATTAACCGACCATTTGGTAGTTTAGTATGATCCCGAATGTCTTTCCTAATAGGGGCCCATGTCCATCAACTGCCTATGGAAATTATGGACTGTAGTTCATATAGGTTTTCTGCGGAGTTTTTTCCAATAGGAAAGACGGCACCCCTAAACCCGAATTCCTAAACCCGCCCCGAAACTCTAAACCATCTGTTTTTATAGCGAAGAGGTCGAAACCAGATACAAAAACCAATCGATACCACTCATGCTGGTATTTCTCAGAAAGGCTGCTGTCGAGTAGGGATGTGTAGGGCTTTGGGTATTGTAGGGGTTAAGAAGTGAACTCTAAAACCCCCAAGATATGCCTTGTTACATCTCCACATCCCCCCAGATACCCTGATATGCTGATTTACTCCTGTAAAGGACCCTTACCTAAACCCTTTACCCTAAACTCCAAACACACAAAACTCTGGCAACCCCACTTCGGCTTCTCCTCCTCAGGTGGTCAGCCTAAAGCAGGAGGCCGGCCCTTGCCCCTCTGTGGGTCGGAGTGCGATTGGGACTTAGGGTAAACCCTAAACCCTAAACCCTCAACCCCTAGGAGTTTGGGGTTGAGGACCTTTGGTTTCAACAACTGGGGTTTTATTCGCGGTTCTGGGTTGAGGGGCTTAAGGTACAGGACGTGGGGTTGAGGGTTTAGGGTGAGGTGCTCCGACTTGAGGCTTAATAGGTACGCTTTAGGGAATTATTTTCTGGTGTTGGGTTGTTCGTTTGGCCTAGCCCCAAATAATTCTAAGCCCCTAATCCCTAAACACTAAAGCCCACAAAAACCCCTAAACCCTAGAACCCTACACCCTGAAAACCTAAGACCCAAAAACCGTAAAACCCCAAACCCAACACCTAAAGACCCTAACCAATCAACTAAGTCCGGGCGGGCTGGGTGCCAATGCCTTCGGACCACCATTGCTGCGTCGTGTCTGAGGGGGTCGTGAGGGTAATGTATGGACTTAAAAACTTCACTATTATGGTCCTGGTTCCTTGCACAATTATGATACAGGGTACCTCAATTTGACCTCAACAGGATGCTGGTAGATATTTATTCAGCTTTGCATCTGTAAATCTTAACTTTACCCTTTTTGGGGCATCTTTAGCTTTGTTTCGCAGGTTCGGATGTGGAGGGGTTGTGGACCCTAAAGCCTGAACCCCAACGGAACTGTCGACAAAATCCGGGCGCATCAAGTTGGTTGTAGGTTACACACTCAAACAAGATGTAGGGGCCTATTGAACTACACAGGGTTTAGGGTTTAGGGTTGCGCCTCAAGTCCTTAAAGTCCTAGGAATTTACAGTAGTTTAAGGGCTCCAGGTGTCGCAAGATTTCCCCCATGAACAGTAGAATAAGGGTTCAGGGTACATATATGTGCTATAGTCTTAACACATTTAAAAAGGGGTTACATAGGGGATTACTACAGGGGTTATTAAGGGGGATACTAGGAGTTAAGACTATAGCTCAAAAAGGGGTTATCAGATAGTTTTGGCCCCACTTCCCTGAGGCAGGGCTTGTTTCGTCCACTGATGGAACAGCACTGGATTTCTCAAAGCAACTTGCCTTTCAGTCTACTTGGGGCTTAGTTTGGCCTAGGGCTTTGGGTTGAGGGCTTAAGTCTTAAGGCATAGGGTTAAGGGTCTACGGCTGAGGTTTATAAGCCCTAAACCCTAAACAGGTTGTGGGCTAAAGGTGGAGGGTTTAGGGTTTAGGTTTAGGTTTTAGGATTTAGGGTTTATCAGGGTCTAGGTTTAGGGTGTAGGGTTTAGGGAGGGTTGGGAGTGTTGAGTCTGGGATGTGGGTCTTGGGAAGAACACACGTCCATCATGCATTGCCCCAAACTACACGCTCAGACGTGTGACACTTACAGGCACGTTAGGCCGGGTCCTTGTTGCAAATGATTGCTCAATCTAGTAGATCAAGGCTCAACCAGTATTAAAGCTCAAACAAGACTATAATAGCTAGATACATCTAATTACGCGCCTTCTTCAATACCAATACTGAACAAGGTTTCTTTGCGGCAGTGCGGGCGACGGGAATGAAATGTTCTGGCCAACGTCAAGAAGATGCTAGGATCCAGGATGACATTGCCACCAGTGTGCCAAGGATCCTCCTTCTGTATAGCACTCCACCCTGAAAAGAACATCCCCAGCCCCAAGCTGTGCACTGGGGGCTCTTGGACATTCTTTTGTTTGTGGCGTGACCGCCTTCCATCCATTTTGCGAACCCTAAACCCCTACACCCTAAACGGCGAGGTGCGTCTCTGATTTGGGTGGGGTTTGGGGTTGGATAGTTCTTGGTGAGTCAGGCCTGAACCCTAAAACTGGGGATGCTGCTAATGAACCTAAACAAGTTAATGATATGGGTATATAGTAAACAAAGGGGTTTCCTCATCATAGTAGCTTTATTTAAGTTCCTTAACAGCGACGCAACAAAAAAACACTAGGCGCTTCAGATTTGGAGCGGTTCGTTCATAGACGCAGAGTGTAGATAGACATTTGGGATTTTCTAAATGTTGGGGTTTAGGGTTGAGGGCTCTGTGAATGAGAAGCCTCCTAAGTTAAAGGCCGGAGCAGAGTGATGCTTACAGCTGTTTTCGCACTTTATCTATGGCTCGTCCAGTCACCCTAGGCCCTGAACCTCAAACTCGCAGCCCTACATGCTAAGACAGAAAAAGAAGACAGCGTACACCTTAAGCCCAGGTATCCTTTGGGCACAATTCTAAGACTGGAGCCCTACCATTCCTGCGCCCACACCAAGCAGCACGACCGGTGCCTCAGTTAGCCGTTTATAATGGGAGGGATCTGGTAATCACCGCCCATAGGAATGTTCAAGAATGATATCAGGGTATGCTAGACGCCGAACCAGAATGCATTCGGTGTTCGGGGTCTGGATGTCGGTGTAGAGTTTATGGCTTGGAGGTTTAGGGTTGAGGCTGCGCATGTCATGAAATAGGGGAACGCCAAATAGGACCAGACCCCTCAGAAGGACCGCTTCAAAGGGCATGATGCAAAGGAGCTCAGGGTTCTTAAGCGCTCCGTCTTACCTTTGGCCCCTTGAGGGATCTCCATAAATAACAGTAATAGTAATACTAATCGCAATAGTAATAGTAATAGCAATAGTACAATCAATAGAAGTAGCAAAAATTGTCGTAATAGTCATAGTAGGAAAAATAAGAAGAAATTTAAGAACAGTATGCAATCCAAGGCGCCTTTGCCTGGCACGCACCTAACCCTAAACCTCAAGCCCTAAACCCTAAGCCCTAGGCCCTAAGCCCCAGGCCCTAAAGGCCCTAAACCTTCATTCTTAACCCCAAACCCCTTGAACCCCGAGGCCAAGTCCCGAAGCCCCAGGTTCAGGGTTTAGGGTACGTTTGGCAGAAAATTCATCAGGTTTGAGATTGAACAGCAGCTCACCAGACCATGCATCCGGCGCCTGGATGTAAGGTCCTAATTGCTTAGAATGAGTTTCAGGGCATATTCTACTATAGTTACGTAGGGGTTACAAACGGATAGCACTTGGTACTTGCTGAAGTGTCTACATAAATCACCTCGCAACTTCAGTAGAATCCCTATAGTTGACAAGGAACGCAGCGCCACCCAGACCCTAAACCGTGTACTCCACATGGTTTTGGTTGAAGGGCCGAGAGCTCACTGAAGAACCGATGTCTGGAAACAATAGTACCTTAAGCCCATTATAGTAGTTTCCATATTCTTTTCCATTATACCCCATATAACCCCAATATACCCCTAATATTATTTATGTGGGAAACCATAGTAGCCGTAAACCCTAAACCCTTGGCGGTACAGCATCTCGGTGTGTTGAGGATTCTGGGATTGGAGTTTTCAGGTGTAGACCCTACACAGTGAAACCTAGACCTTAAACATTAGGTGCTTGTTTCAGATTCCCCACAACTTCCCCAGTTTGGAGTTTGAGTTAAGCGGTTGGGCTTAGGGCGCAGGACTTGGAGTTTAGGATTTGAAGGCTACTTGGAGGCTCACATGGGGACTGAGTAATAATGGAAAAGAAAATGGACACTACTATATCATTTAGGGTTTATGGCCTTAGGGTTTAGGGTGTAGCGTCATAGGGACTTAGTAAGTAGGTGAATAACAGGATACTTGGGGCTTTTTGGATGGCTTCTAGAGGTTATTGGCCTCTTTACTAAGTCTCCATGGCCCTTCAAGTAGGGACTTTCTGTTGTTGGGCTGAGGATTCATGTGCTGGCGGACGACAAGACGACTGTAGTTGCTACTTGGGCGATCTGTCGCGGATGGTGAGGCCTAGCCGGAGGGTCCCAGGAGCTCCGCAAAACCTCATGCGGAGCGAACCACTTCTCACAGGGTGTGGGGCTTAATTAAGGGCTGTGGGCACGCATCGTTGCACCTGATTGTTGTGGGGTGCTTCGGGGCTGTGCGCCTGTTGTCTTTGCTGCCAGGGCGGCTAACGAGAATCGCCGTGGATGACGACTACTGCTACTATCGCCATTGCTGCTAGCATGGCCATGACTACTACTACTACTACTACTACTACTACTACTACTCCTGCTGCTGCTGCTGCTACTACTACTGCTGCTATTATTATTACT
>CAJNIZ010043049.1:17904-29294 GCA_905231905.1 Symbiodinium pilosum
TAGGGTTTAGGGTTCAGGGGGTTTGAACCATCGGTCTAGTTGTTTTTGCTGTCGTTATGAGCACTCTTGCTACTCCCATGTCGATTTCCAACTAGGTTAGTATGTTCCAGTTATGGTAGACAGTATCAATATAATAGTCTCCAGCGCCATTATTGGTATTATTGGTTCCATAAGTACTTCTACTAGTTTACCGTTATTACTACTATTACTATTACTATTATTGGTATGTTTGCTATTTGTACTTTGTACCATTATTACGATGATTATTTTTGTCAACAGTGCATCCGAGCCAAACTGCAGGATCCGGAAACGTGGCTTCAAGTTCAAGCGCTGGGGGTTTGGCTAGGGTTTAAGTGTATTTGATGTTTCGCCTGGGGTTTAGTGTTTAGGGTGTAGGCTAGGGTTTAGGATTTAAGGCTTAGGGTTCCCGAATCTCTTAAATCTTAAAGACTTGTTTGACGTTATGGTTGTGCAACTGTCGATGACTTCTGGCTGCCGCATTTGAGAAACGGTAGCTTCTATAAACCGGGGGACCCCAATATAGACCCTCAAATACGATTTCCATGGTTATAGGGACCCCCTAGGAGATACTTTACTGGGAAACCCCCAAATCTCCCAATCTGGGCCTGTCAGCAGCCCTTACTTGGAGTAGGGTTTAGGAACCGATCAAGACTTCATGGACCATCAACGCTGAACTTGGTTTGAGTATGTTTGCTTCATACTTGCAGGGGGTTCACAAGAGATCCATACCCGAAGCCCTACAAACATGGAGTTGAGTTGGGTACATCAAAGCCGTATTTTTGCTTGCTGGGGCTCATTGCGTATGGAGGGCGGGTAGCATGGTCGGACTAGGGGTGTATCCCCACAGATTCTACTTGGAAGGTCGGGGAACTTAGTACCGTAAGTATACGCCGAATAGTAACCCAGTCATCCACACGATGAACCCACTGTTCTTGGCAATATAGTACAGTGTAATGCGTGCCAGGATTTTCCAATCTCTTATCAGACTCCCCATCACCTATCCCCCTTGGACCCCCAGCCCCTAAGGTCATAGTATGTGTGGTCTAATGAAGATTTACTGGGTAGGCCCCTGGGATATTTGATATTTTCCCTAATGGCATGAATAGGGGACCATATATACTAATATTTTTCAAATCACCCTAGACCCTAACCCCTGGATAGTAGCTTCCATTTTCTTTTCCATTACCCCTATATAACCCCTATATAACCTTACTAATATTTTTCAATGGGTTTCAGGGGCCAACCTAGTTTAGCAGCTCTTGGAAGTGGCACAGAAGAGGCTCCTTCTGAGCGTGAGGCAAGGTAAGCAAGGCTTGAGGATCTGGGCTTAGGGTTTACAAGAGGGACTAGGGTTTAGGGTTTAGGGTTGAGGGACTAGACGAACCTTATAGTGGCTGACAGGCTGCATACTACCATGTAAGGGTACATGTAGTCCCCAGAGGATTAGGGTTCAGGGTTTGGGTTGTATGGACACAGGTACAGGGTTTAGGTTCAGGATTTACAGGTCCAAAGCCTGGGAAGTTCGCAGATGCAGTTCAGATCGTTCATAGCTTTGCAGAGTGCGTATGCGCGGTATCAATCCGGGAACTGGACCAAATTGTTGGATCAATGGGGTGCCAATCCCAAAGGAATTCCGATAAGTCAGAACCCCACGTCCTAACGATTCACTGGGAATGGCGTGAGCTTTTCATATATATATATACACACACACAGGTGTTGAGAAAGTGGACAGTGCAATAGGGTTCCGTAGCAAACCTTACAAAACAAACTTACTTACCCTCATAAACCCCAGGGACCCAGTAGACAAACCCTGAAACAGTCTCCAGGCCAAGAAGTCCGAGGATACCGTTGATGCTGCTGAATTTCGGCAGCAATGGGAAGTGTTGAGGGTTTAGGGCTAAAGTAGGTCAGTGATGGTCAGTGTGTTGAGGAACTTGAACGTCCTGGAGTAGTTTGTTGTTGCTCACTGAGACTCCCACGGAGTACGTCGTTTAGGCTTCACATTTGGAACTAATTTGTGAGCTTCCCCGGGCTGGTGGTTTGTGGGTGTACGGTCTGTGAGTAAGTTTCAGGGCTTGTGGAAGTGAGATGTCCTGGGCACGCGTGGAAGTCTCCTTCATGCGTTGAGAGTGGGAGATTCTGGAGAACTCTTGAAGACGAGTGTAGAAATCTGGGACAGCAAGGAGCTTTAAGCATCCTTTCCTTAATGATGGTTCTCGCATTCCGATGAGAAGAGGCGGTTAAACGTGGTTGATCCACAGTACAGACTGCTGGGGAATAGCATTTGCTGCGAGGAGACATTCATACCCTAAGCCAAACGGCATGTTAGGCAGCCTCCTCCATCCTCTCTGCAACTTATCAGGCAGCCATAGACCTTTTCGGAATACTATACTCCCATATTTATACATATGTATGTATATATATATATACATATTTATTTATTTATATACGGTCCAAAAATGCATCAAGATGCTGAGTTGCTTTCTCTTGGGGCTGGACAGGTAGGTGTTGCAACTAAGGAACAGCTTGCTGCAACTGCACAGCAGTCGGTGGGGTCCTGTCCTCAGTGAGATCACGCGCCTTGTTATAACGCTGTTGTGTTTTTTTGTACCAGAGGCTCTGAGTGGGGACTTCGGAATATGGCTCAGGGATGTGGAGCTTAAGGTTTGGGGTGTAGGATTTAGGGTTTAGAACTCGGTTGTGGTCGGAGGCTTGCGGGCTCTGTTTCTGGATACTGTAGATGCTGCTTCTTCGCTCCACCTTGGGCAGTTGCTCTGACAGCCCACGATACGCAGGAGATCTCGTAGCAAACGCTTCTGCTGCAGTTGAGAGTTTTTGGATAGCATGAAGGGATGGTTTGGGATTTAATTAGGGTTTGTAGAAGCGTAAGACCTAAGCCCTAAACCCAAACCTTAGGGTTTAAACCTTAAAGCCTCAACCCTCAACCATCCAATAACAGACCACCAGGCCCAAAGCCGAACCATCCGTGCACGACCATTGCAGGTAGTGGTTCGCGCCTGGGTAAACAATGAAAGGTCATATTTCAGCCTATAAAAACCCTATAAACACCATAAAACCCTATCTCCCCTTTATGACCTTGTAAAGCCCTGTATAAATCCTATATCCCGTTATATAGACCTATGCTGGTTGAATATTTGGAGTCAAAGCCAGAAACCTTCCTCACACTCACATTCCACTCCAGATACATTGAGCAATTAGCACCCCCAAGTTTTTGTCCCCGCCCCCTATCTTTGATATGCCCAAGTCATCATCGTATACCACAATATGAATCCGCCCCTAGCTTTGATATTCCCAAGATATGATCTCATACCACAATATAAATCTTTGAAAAAAGGGGTTGGAGGGTGTGCTTTTCACTTTCTTCTTGGTCATACTAATCAAATCTACAGACAACCAGGACACGGTGGGGATCATCGCGCATGGAGCATGGCTCATTGCAAGCAGAGTCCCAGTTCAGGCGCCAAGCTGCGGAGGTTTAGGGTTTAGGGTTTAGGGTCAAAGTTTGCCTTCAAGCTCCTTTTCCCGTTTCTTGGGTCCCTAAACCCCAAACCCTGTAGAAAGCTTTAGGTTGTGCCAAAAAAGTTGACCTTTTTATAATCCTACGTTGCTGGTTGTCCTAGAAGTGTTTGAGCAAGATATAGGGGGTTCCCATAGTTAGGGTTCCATCCTGGGGGTCCGCATAATAAGGATTATGGCATATTGAAATCTATATTATAATACCCTCATTGTGGGAAATTACCATATTGCTTCTTGCTAGCTTGCGAAAGGCTAGCCAGTGTTTGTCAGCACTACCTCTTGAAAGTTCCGTACTTCCATGTACTTTATTGAGTCGTATCCCAAACTCGGCGCCTGGTTTCAGAAACAAGAAGGAGATAGAGGGAGCATAAGTGTAAGCCATTTAGGGTATTTCTACCTTCTGCGGGTTAAGGGTTTAAGGAGCTTTACATGGGATGTCCCTATCTATTCATCTGCTTGTGTTTGGTTCTGGTCCCTATGATTGTTTGTTGAGAGCAGGTGCCCTCGGAAGCACGTCTCAGCTGGATATCTAGTGTTCAGGGCGTCCACTGCAACTAGACATCATAAGTAGATGGCATAGTAACATTAACAAGTCTCGTACATAGCAATACCAGTACAAAATACAAACAACATGAAGAATAGTACAGTACTACTGAGAAGCTGCTTTTGAGCTCAACTACATGACGCTCCTATGTCCACTACGAGCGAGGTCACGTGCGAAGCACGTCGCGTGGATGGCTAGGTTCACCAAGCTTTGGGGATCTTCCAAAGTATGGGACACTACATATGGATGACCCCTAAAGAATCCCGAAGGGGCTCTCCTCTGACCCCCTTAGAACCCGAAAATCCCTAGTGTCCCCAGGGCACCTCGAGCTAGAGAAATTCCCTAGAAAACGCCCAGAGGCCCTTCCAGGATGTGGCCTTGGGAGTTTATCTTCAATTATGATTATTATGATGAAATTTACTATCGTTATTACTACTATTACTGCTATCACTGCTAGAGCAGGGTCCCCCCAAGGAAAAATACATAACCCCGGTGAGTTCAATGTACGAATCGTAGGGCGCTTACGAACCCTGGTTTCGAGAAGCCCTTTTTCATCATGCGCCTGGAGACAACCTACAAGCTCGAAATAGCAAAAACTAATCTCACGTTCCCCAAAGGGTCTAGGTATATGGTATATACTTAAGGGCCAAAGGGGTTCCCATATACCTACTTTAAGGCCAAAGTATCTACCATATACCCACATGGACCCATGGCGGGTCTTGGGCCAGGAGCACGTGCCCTCACGCCAAAGAAGACGGGACTCTCGCTGCGTGGGCTGGGGCCTTATACTGTACAATTTGGGAAAGTAAGGTTTAGGTCTAAGGATTCCGGATTTAGGGTCAGGGGTCCCCAACCCTAAACCCTAAACCCTAAACCCTAAACCGTGTGATCCTCTTGTTTTCATATTAACATGAACAAGGCCCGGAATCCTGGAGCCAAAGGGCAGGGCCCCCTACTCTGAAATGCCTGTAGGGTTCAGGGAGGTTTCGGGTTTTGGGTTTAGAAAGACTTCAAGGGGTCCAAGCAATTGAGATGTGTTTACTCAACGCCTGGCTTACCTTTCCAACCCAAAAGTTTGCTGCCTAATTTAAAGCCACAAGGCTAATCTTGGATAAGGGCATATGCCCAAGATTCTGGATACATTAGATTCAGGACGTTGTATGCAAGGCCAGTAGGAACTGCTTGATCCGGGCTTCACACTGTGCGACATGTTTGATGCATTCAGGGTTTTGGGGTTAAAGGCTTACCCTAACGATCCAAGGACCCAAATAATAGGGTATTAGGGCCCAAACGCAAGTAATAGTAGTATAGTATTTGGGACCTACAAACACTACTATTTGGGTCCTTGCACCCTTGGGGCTTACGGTCCCATTGAATCCTTTTGGCCGAATAACAAACGACGTCCCTCCCCAAGGATGACGAACACCATGGTTTAGGGTTTAGGGCTTTATAGTGACAATGGAACGGAAAAGAACATGGAAACTGCTATAATGGGGTTTATAGGGTTTAGGGTTTATAGTGGCCAAAAAATGGCGCATCATCCGGGAAGGTTCACCTCTTGCGGCCCCGCTGTTACGACTCTAAGAAAGTCTATTGAGATGACGGCTCTTTCAGATATTCCCGCAACACTGTCGCTTGAGGAAGGTCAAGGCAATCCACTGATGACCCGCAATTAACGCTCCTCTTGGCACGGATTGCCAGCAGTTCGGTCCTCCCTGCAACAGTGTTTCTACCGGGGCATAGTACAGCAAAGTAAGGACCACAAGGGGACAAACTTCCGCATTATTTGTTTCCCTATTTGCTCCTCTATGTAATCTACAGCCCCAAGGAAAGACGCCCGAAACTCCCAAAGCGCAAGGCCAGTTTCTCAGCATGCCTTGAATGCTGCAGGCTATACCTTACGAAAAGCAGCCCATGTACACGTTCTACGATAAAGCAGCCGAGGGCATTGCAAAGGACCGGAGGGGGACGTGGGGCAGTGGGAGCGTGAAGGTTTTCGGGCTGTAGGTTTTTGGGGTGTTGTGGCAGAGATCCTGCCAGAAGCTATTTTGTCATCGGCTGCTGTATGTTCATTGAATGTTGGTTTTCGATTTGGCATCAAAAACATACAGGGAAGCTTTTTGAAACCGTGAGATAGTCATGTATGCCCTTTGAGGCTTGGTGTTGACTGAGTTTAGGACACCACCAAGCCGGAATTCGGCACAACACCTCTCTTCCGAAAGGGTCCGTGTAGCTATGTAGTATGCATTTAGGCCGCAAAGACTAGTTATGTGGGAGCTGCTTTGGGCCCTAGGTATGTAAACCCTAAACCCTGTACTATTATCTAGCTACCCCGTAGCCCTCAACCGTAAAACTCTAAACCCTTAACTTGTACTACATAGACCCTTTTGGCTTGCGGTCTCCTGGGCGCAAGTTTCCATGACGGCTGGAGTGACCTAAGCCGGTTGCCGTACAACGGTGGCACCTAGCTCTGCCAAAATAAGGAGCCTTATCCTGTCCCCAGAAATGATGCGGACGATGCACGTTGAAGAAATATTCCCCAACCCTGAACCCTAAACCTGACTGCGGACTTCATGGCAGAATCAGGGTTCAGACCAACATGTCAAAGCTCAATGGGTATGGAGCATACACCAAATACATAGAGAATCAGGGCAGAGGTGTGATACGGTGGATAGAAGACATCTTGCGCATAAAGGTTTGTGCAACATGTTCTCCATTCAATGCTTGCTTAGTGTAAGCCATGTTGGACAGCAACACTTCTTGGTTGCACAGAATTTCCAGGTACTACTTGCCCACAGGCCACCCGGCAATATACTTGAATACGTAAGTTCAGAGTTGCGACAATTGACAAGGGCTACACCAGCGAGCAAATTAGATCTAAATAGTAGTTTCCATTCTACTTTCCATTACCCCTATATACCCCTATATAATCCCTATATAAGGTACAGGCAACAGGCTGAGGTTGATTCGGAGTGCTAACGCTGGAAAGCTTGTGTAGCGCCTAGCACAGAGCGGCAGAGTTTAGGGTTTAGGGTCTAGTACCCATCTACGACAAGCACGGCGGAACTCTGGAATAGACATACAATGTCATTTCTAAGGCTTGCTTCCTTTCGTTCACGCCGTCTAGGCGTAATGGAGCGAAACCTGCTGCTGCGCCATGACTGTCTCTCAGCGTTCTTATCACCAATATCAGAAAATACACAAATAATCGAACTTGCCCATACAAGGGTAAACGGTGACCCGCGCAACTTTTTGACATTGTTCATACACCCGGGATATCCAGAGCTAAGGGGGCGCCCCTTCTTGAGAAGCGCCACCTTGAGCTGTAGCGTTTTCCGGCCAGCTGAAACAGGAGTCCATCGTGAGGCTGCCTGAAGACAAGCGCAAAGTCACAATGACGGCGTAGGGCGCCAACAAAACTCAGAAGTCTGTTTTTTTTTTTTATAATGGAGGGAAGGGATTCTGATTTAAATGCACTCTTTAAACCAGGGGTAGGTCCATTCTTCGTATTCACCATGGGATTTTGGTTGGGTCATCCCCCGTTTTTCCAGACGTTATCCTTGACGGAAGCCAAGCATGGAGCACTACTGCCACTCCCAAGCCTGAGACTGCATAGGTGGAGACTTTGGGGATCAAGACTTCAAGCTACATGCTTGGTTTCTTTGAGTTTCACTTAAGGCTTGGATGTCGGATCTCATTGTTGGGTTTTTGGGTCGAGGGTTTTCACGCATGAAGCTTCGGGACTTGGATGTAGGTTTAGAATAACACGCGCAAGGCCGAGGAGATATTCAGCAAGGCATTTGTCAGGGCTTGCGCGAAGGAGCCTGACATCGTAGCACCATCTTCGGAGACACGTGCTACACGTGCTCAAACTCGTGCAAAGTTTTTTGGACGTGAGGTGAGCTATCCCGCATAGAGACAGGTATCCGTGTGAGGCAAAGCCAAGGCTTGTTAAGGATGGTGGTTATGAATCATGATAGGGTCCTAGAATGCTTTTGGACTAATCCAAAGCGAATACGTGGGAGGGTCCAGTTAAGCCCTGGCATCAAGACCCGGTAAACTTCGAATCATATGGTTTGGGAGTCAGATGACCATTGCCAACGATTATACTTGCGTATGGATACCATTGAAAGGGAAGTGCGTGTACTTGCTGGGTAGATGCCCAGAAAGCCCAAACCTTAAAGCATACCAAGGATCCTAGTATTATTCAGGGTATACCCCCCTAATTAAAGGATATGGGGCTTTCTGGGCAGTTCTCAGGCATTCCTAGGACCCCCTCATCAACCCTCAACCCTCAACCCTTAACCCTAAACTTGAGGTCCTTCCACCTTACGCGCCACCCCGCGTCGGGTACGGACACCCTGAAAGGCCTACCGTCTGCAGGGTGGCATCGTTGGTTTGGATCTTGCGGATTAGGGGTCACCCTAAACCCCAAACCCTAAACCCGAAACGCTAAATCCCAATCTAAAGGAGCGGCCAAACCTTGAGAACCCTGAATTACGTTTAGTAGTGCACCTGAAAGCGCTTTGACTCAGGGAGCTCAGGTGGGATGAAGGTAGGTGGGTCTTTGAGGGTCTGAATTTCAAATGCCTAGATTTGGAGTTAGACCATCTCCGAAATCGCAGCGTAGCCTTAACAGGTGGCAATTTCCAAACTCACGGGTACCTTTTTGGGATCTCCTTGTGAAGGATGATAGTTTCTCGGGGTGTTTATTGGGGTCCCCTACTATTTCGTGGCTGCTGGAACGGGCAGCGAATTCCCGTATACGGAGGTGGAGTAAGATTGGAAGTCCCATCAGTGCAACATCATCACACTTGGGAGATGATGGCGACGATGAAGATGAGCGTCGGTTGAGCCAGAGTGAGCTTGCGTCTTGGACTCGTGGACAGAGCATGTTGAGATTGAGTGGTTAAAGGGACGTGGACTTGATCCATCCACCCTGGATGAGCTTTTGAAATCTGAGGCGAAGAAGTTGACAACCCGCATGGTGCGTGATTGGCGTGCAAAGCAGGATGAAGGCCGTGGCGGATGGCTGGGGCGTGCACAGTACGTAGCACGCGAGTTCTCCTGGTTGGAGGACTGCAGTGATATCTTTGCACATGCCAGTTCTGCCTTGTTGAGTCGTCTCCTCTTGATACTTTACATCACGAGCACTTTGCCTGCAATGGATGTGTCTGCTGATTTCCTCACTGTCGCGCAGTTGGCTCCAACAGAGGTAGCGTATCGACCTAGTGATGGTGGTCCGGAGGTGCGCTTTGCACTGCACTAGGCCGAGCTTAGCCAGACCAGCAAGATGGCAGCGAGGCACCAACCCTAAACCCGGAACCCCCAAACCCAAATTCGTGCCTTTCGCCTCCCAGCACAGAGTATCCTAAAAGTCCGACGCCTCTCTACCTGAACCACCTTAAGCCCTAAATGCTGAACCTTTCTACGCCCATCTTGGCTTCCAGAGGAGCCCTGATTTGCCCGAACTGGGTTTTGGGTATAGGATTTAGGGTTTCAGGCTTAGGGTATGGAATGGTGTTAAAAGTATGGTTTGCTGTTTGGGTCCCTGTATACGCCTCTCATATCTGCAGTACCCCTAAGAGGGACCGCGATTTTGGACAGCGTGCCAGATGACCCTTCAAAAAATGCGGAATAATTGCGCAGAGGGTCAGCCGGACTTAGTAAGTATACTTAGAATCCCTGCCCTACAAGTCATCCACCCTAGACCCCAAACCCTAAACGCCCAACCCTAAACCCCAAACCCTAAACCCTGAACCCCAAATCCCTCACTAAGTTTTCTGACCCTCCAAGCAGGAATCCCCCAAAACATTCAGTGCCAACACTGAAGGCCAACTATAAACGCCCTAGACTACCTGAACCCCAAACGTATTTAGAATGATGGCCCTTTGCGCTATTTTTTGGTGTATGTAGAAGAATGGACTTCTGGGCTTTTTGTTGGCGTTTTGGGTTAGTATTTTACGTATGTTTTACATACCTTGGGGGGTTCCACGTGGACTCCATCCAGACCCTAGACGTGCTAGTATCCCTTTTTAAGGACATACCGTCAATGAACCCGGTAGGCATCAAACTCAGGGTTCAGGTACATCCAGCACCGCTGAATGCTAAAGCTCCCCGCTGCGAACCCTAAACCCTTTACATCCAGTGATCCTCACTAGCCCCAAGTTGAAGAAGTCTTGGCACGCAGTGGAAGAGCCTCATGCTCGTATGGCTCTCTTGGCTTTCAAAAAGCACACAACATCCCAAAGATCGCCGGTTCATGTCTCCTTGCATATCAATTCGCACTCCGACTGTCGTTTTCAAAAATGACTCACTTCTTACCCAAGGTCCCTAGGGCCCCTAGGGGTAATAAGTGGTAATACCCATGCTGAGAGACCCCTCCAAGTACCGGTGAGCGTCCTTGTCACGCACCTGAAGCCCTGAAGCCCAGAACGCCCCTAAACTCGGAAGCCTTGAATCTTAAAGACCTCAAATCCCTCAGTAACAACCCTTAAACCCCTACAGCTTAGCGGTAAACCTTAACCCTCAACCCCGAAGCCCCTCAACCCCGAAACCTTCTAAAATCCCTATGAAGACCCCAACGAACCCTCGTAGACTCCGTATAAACTTATGACAGGAGCCATAAGATCCCTATAGCATCGACAAGAATGCCTATCACATCCTTCTCAAACCCTAAGCCCTAAACCCTCAACCCTAAGCCCTAAACACCTAAACCCTTAACCCTAAACACCTATGACATCCCCCTTTTGAGCAAGGCAAGGTACCTCCTGCCGGGGGAGTCAAGGTCTTCTCAGCAGAGCCGGGGCACTCAGGGTTCGGGGACTAGGGTTCAGGGGTATAGGGCTTGGGGTATAGGTTTAGGGTGTAGGGTTTAGGGGTTTAGGGTATAGGGTTTAGGGTTTAGGGTTTATATTTTAGAGCAGAGGTTTGGTGCACAGGGTTTAGGGTATCAGGGGATATAGAATTATCCATTGGGGTAATATTAGGGTTATCTTGGGGTTATATTGGCACAATGGAGAATAAACTGGAAACTACTATTTAAGGTTTAGGGTTTAATGTCGGGTGTGAGGTTTAGGACTGTGGTCTGGGGACTTAGATTTGAAGGGCTTAGAGTTCAGGATTTCAGGGTCAAGGAATGAAGGGTTTGGCGACGTTCAGGGTCAAAGGCTCTGAAAATGAAAGTGGCGGGCGGGTTGTTCTTCTTCGGCATGCTTTGGAGTTACGTGTGTCTAGAGTCTAGAGGTATATAACCCTAAACCCTAGACCCTAAACCTTGAATCCTAAA
>CAJNIZ010043049.1:37670-54605 GCA_905231905.1 Symbiodinium pilosum
AAAGAGGCGCTGCAAAAAAAAAAAAGGGAAAAAAAACTACAGGTGCCAACCTTGTGGTCAAACTTGTGTGCCGGACTGATTGAAGCAGACATGCATGGTTTGCATGATCATCTGTGCTGGAGCTCTCATAGAGGGAACAGCTTNNNNCAAAGGAAGACCCTAACCATGGGAGGCTGAATATGAAGGGCTTCAGAATGGCACTTTTGGGGAGGGCACCCACGGGCGAATGATTTACAAGAGCCTGAATAACTGCAGTTGGCGGGGGGTGGGGGCAGGGGTCCTATTATTACTATCCTTTTTATTCTTATGATTATAATGGGTGCTCTAATTTTTTTACTACGGCTATAATTTAGTAGTCCTATATTTTTCCTATAATTTCTCTTATTACTTATACGAT
Source organism: Symbiodinium pilosum (assembly GCA_905231905.1). Classification (NCBI taxonomy): domain Eukaryota; class Dinophyceae; order Suessiales; family Symbiodiniaceae; genus Symbiodinium; species Symbiodinium pilosum. Next base: position 38,068 of record CAJNIZ010043049.1, read on the forward strand.
GATGGATGGGAGCGGCCTGACCTGGGAGCTTACAAGTCAGAATTGTGGAAGTCATGCTATCCTCCCCCAACCCTACCCCGCCAAACCCTACCCGGTTTGGGGTTACAGTCCCCCTTAAGTAGATTGAATATGGCCTTGGGTGTATTGTAACAAGATCCCCATATACCCCATATTCTATCTACGTAAGCGGGGGGGAACTATAAGGGTTTAGGTGCCCTACTTGTACTCCGAAAAGAACACAAGTCCGAGCCCGGAAAAAGCGGCTCACCGCGGTCAATGCCTTTGTGGAGGATAAACCTAACAAAGGACTATTCCGTTGGGAGTTTGTCAAGAGTAGGAGACAGAATATGGAATTGCCCACTAAAGCCCATATTCTATCTACTTGAGGGAGACTCTGTGCTTAGGGGCACTTGGGGCATGTGTAGATGACAGAGGACTATTTGGAGTTATTGTCATATTTTAAAGAGGTATTAATTCAGTGACACGTGTACTTACTAAGACTTGCCCAGCCCCTATGGCCTTCCCAATAGTCTCCTCAAGTGGACCCCTGATTAATAAACCCTCTCGTTTGTCGCAGGGCCGTATTGTTAGGATTCCTATCAGAATCCCTATTAAGGGGAGGGGTTGATTAATCAGGGGTCTACATGTGCCCTGCGACTCCGAGCCCGCAACATCCAAGGGAGTACTCGCCATGGGAGGAGGAAGCGACACTGTGGACAAGGACCAGAAGATTAAACTCTGGGTCTGCCACGCAGTCTAGGGTTTGGGGTGTAGGGTGTGGGTGCAACTACATGATATGCAATTCAGCACCTTATCTTCAGAGTGTTGTTTGCTTACTGGTGGTTACCAGGGAATAAGGGAATATGATCCCTATATAGTCTTGACATAGTATTTTCGCTTCTTCCCTACTAACCCACAGTAAGTTTTGTAATCACACTATCAGGTTCCATGCAGCTATATTGTGGTCAGCATGAAATACTTCCCTGGGCTCTGATGAGCTTGTTTTTGGGTTTTTGCTTTAGGGTTTGAGGTCGAAGCTAAAGGGGGGGTGCATTTTGTCGGCTAGGCCTGGGCTTTTACAAGTCAGGTCAGCCCCAAAATCACGTTCCTCTAACTGGTCGCAAAGTTATTCAATCATGCTTCATGGGTTTCTGTGTGCCTAATAAGCCCTCTTTGCATTCAGCCACCTGCCAGAAAAACCCATTATCCTTATTCTTGCATTGGCCTACTTACTACTTGCCCTGACCCTCGAAGTACGGTTTCGGGCAGTCCTATTTGCCACATCTAAGCTGTGGCAGCTGTATTCAGCTGGTCAGACATGGGGACTGAGGGGTCTCCAAAGCAGGTAGGTCCTGATTTGCACCTTAAACCCTAAACTTTAAACCCTAAACCACGTGATTCTGAGATCCTGCGAAGATTGCAGCACGATCCGATAAGAGTCCCAGTGTTCACAGTCGCAAGCAGCAAAAAGCCAATAACCGTCAGCGTGGACGGATCATTGAATGCAAGCACAAACATGGTGTTAGGGGTTTGGGGACTTTGCCTGCGACTTAGACCCCTCTCCAGCTTCTTGCATCTCATTTTAGGGTTGACTACGATTTTCCTGTCATGCCGGCCCCCGTGCACCACATTCCTTGAACCCCATGGCGAGGACAGCGTCTTCGCAAACTACAAGTCAGTGTTCTCGCGCCAGTTTGCCGTTTCCCTGGCTGTGGAATTCTTGGGCGTGATGTTCTTCCAGCCCTTTGGTCGCAGTTTTCCTCAAGGGCTTCAGTCGGTTTTCACGTGGCGCTTCTCAAACCTTGGGCTGGAGAACCCCACAAGCTCAAGATGATTTGTACCATAGCCTAAACTCCGTAAAACGGGTGTATATGGGGGATTGTATAGACTATTGTAGGTGCGATTAAGGAGGATACTAGGAGTTTAGACTATGGCTCATCTGAAGTTCCGAGCCTTGAATCTTCTAGCTTTTGTCCCCGAAGTCAGCAGAGTTTCACTTCAGCTCTTATTGACTTTTTGAGTTCCAGAAGCCTCAAGAAGAAAGCATGTGTAACTAGCTACAAAGGTGCCAAAAGAATTTGGGGGACCCCAACATAGACTCCCAAATACGATAATCCTTATTATTGGGATCCTCAAAATGGTACCTGTATTTCTGCGCAACTACCATGTGTTTTTCGCCAAAATCATGGCTGTGGCCATGGTCTGGGGTTTAGTGGTTTAGGGATGTTTAGGGCTTAATATTGTGGAATGAGCTTCTAGACTGGGGCCCAAAAGCAACAAACAATCCCGAAGCCCCAAGTCTAGGGTTTAGGGTCTAGTAGCCCCAAACCCTAAACTCTAGGGTTTGGATTTAGGGGATATGGTTCGGTGATTAAATAGACACAGTACTGTACAAGCTTGGGTCTGCAACTTCAGCAAAATGTCCCCCCAAAGCCCTATTCCAACTAGTTGGGTCCCCGCATACAATTTCTAGAGAGCCGTTCATAAATCGAGTTCCCATTTCAGCTCCAGTTTTCTTGTCCACCAAAAACCTTACACCATATATAAACCTTTCCACACCTGTAAACCGACCCTCTCAGAACATCATATACTGTATGCTATTCTATCCCTGAACCCTAAACCCCTCTAGTCCTAGACCCTCCTCCTACCCTCTATTAGGGCCCAAGTACCCACTATTAGGGACCATATACCCTCAATTGAGGGTACAAGGAGGGTCCTGGGTTATGGAGGATCCTTGGCGGTACATCTGCGCCCAACTACGCTCCCTTCGTGAATGGCTTTGCGCTAGCAGCGCCTGGGCTCCTGTTCTTTCAACTCGGCTCCGAGATACGGCGGATACTAAAATTCTTGCATGACCCAAGGTGTCCTAGGGTTTAGGGTTTAGGGTTTGGGGTTTAGGGTGTAGGGTTTAGGGTTTGGGTTTTAGGGTTTGGGGTTTAGGGTTTAGGGAATTATGATAATACAGCAAGCTGGGATCATGCTAGATTTTCAGTATCCGTAGCAACATAGTGGTAGGCTTTCAAAAACAAACGCTCCTGGAGTAGGGTGCATAAACATTGGGCAGGGAGACCACTCTTTCTTGAGAAACAGAATTTAGCATGGTAGGATTCCCAATTCTCTGCTCGTGTCAAGGGTGGGTTCAAGGGAACACACTTCCCCGGACTCAAGTAATTAGAGCCCCGTACCCTAAAGTCTGAACCCCTTTTCAAAAGGACAGTTTTTCTTTGCAGGGCCAGGTTTGAGATTCCATGCTATGTAATGAATCTAGTGGGGCGGTAGGAACCCCTACGACCCCTGAGTCGCCGGAGCTCAGATGGAGTTGTCCTGCTTTTTAGCAGTTTCAGTCCTTGCAACAGGGAGTCCTAGAACTCAGCTCAGGGGTTTAGGGTTTAGGGGGGTCATGGTTTGGGGAGGGCCAAAATCATTGGACGACAAAGGTTACTGCCTAATTTTACTGGTCAACGCGGCTAACGAATGGTGAGTACCCATACGCCTATTGATTAAATCCCCATATAATCCCAACAACGGAGTCCCCATTGTATTCCTGTGGTTAAGGTGACTTGGTTGGTGCAAGACGTTAGAGCTCAAAGGGAGGTCTCATAAACAGGGAGACCCCGTAACATAGCATGCCACGATATACTAGAGTCTTTCACTTAGGTACCACTAAGTAATTTGTGGAAACCCTAATCCCTGTAAACCCCCAGATCAGGACAGCTTGCATGTCAGTTGCAATTTTCTGTTCCATGTGATTCTCGATTACTTGGGGGGCTAATATCCCTAGTCCCTAGATCAGCCTTATATTGCCCTAAATAAACCTATATACACCCTGTATGATCCCTATATAATCCCTGTATGAACCCTATTTAATTCCCGTATCATCCCTGCGCAATCCAGATGTAACCCCTACGCCTTGAACCCTACCCCCTGACCCTGGATAACCCGCACGTACAAACCCCTGACCCTGGATAACCCGTACAAACCCTAGAACCTAAACCCTAACCCTTATAAACTCTGGACCCTAGATAAGCCCTATAAAGAATCTGCAGTTGAAGAGACAGAAGAGGTTTGGATCTACGTAGCAGCCAATATTAGCGGCGGCCATCTGAACCTCGTCTGCGTGTTTGGGGTATAGGGTTGATGGGTTTAGGGTTTGAGTTTGTAGAAACTGTATAGGGTTCGTCCTGAGTTATGAGCTGGGTTTTGCGTTTTGCATTTTGCTCATTCTCCCTACAAAAGTTCTACTGTATTACTTTCGGGCCTGAGGGTTGCGGTTCTAATTTTTAGGGTTCAGTGTTTACTTTGTAGGCTTGAGGGTTTGGGCTACTGAGTGCTGCAATCAGACTCTCCTTGAAATTGCAAACATCCCAAACCCTAAACCCTTAACCCTTAAACCTTTAAACCCTAAACCCAAAGCAGGTACATTTTTAGACGTTGGACCCCAAAGGAAATGGTTGGTTTTCGGTGGTTTCGAAGGAGTCCATAGGTGGGTGCAAGGTTTAGTTTCGGGCAGGCCTGCTGGACCAAGTGTGAGCATCCCAGAAACGCAGGCCACAAATTGATGAACCAGGGTTAGAGGGGGTCTGCAGGGGGACAGTATTTCTAAGTTGTCAGATCTCCACCATGAAATCCTGGTTTGTTACATGGCATCTGAGGCAGGGACTTGGTGGTCGGTGTGTAGCATTGAGTGCCCTAAACCCTAAACCCCAAAGCAGTAGGAGTTGATATGGCTTAGGAGCCACATTTCTGGGTTAAAGGCGCCACGCAATCAGCCCCATGCTCCATTCTCCAGGGCCTCATCCTCGAAGCCCTCAGCCTGAGACCCTTCACCCCAAACCCTTGACCTCAAGTCTTTGACCCACAGCCCTCTCCCAAACCAACTGGGAACCCCTAAAGGCCCGCTTTAAAGGGACACTTAGTTTGGGGGAGGGCAGGGAGGGTGAGTCTAAAACCCTCAACTACTCGACTTCAAACCCTTCCCATTTTGAGTCGTAAGCCTCAAGCCCAAGGAACCCAGCAGTGAGCTTCAGTACAGCCGTGTGTGGCTTCTACCCTCTGATCCACACTGTGATCTACATTGCTACTGGGATCTGAGGTATAGGGTTTAGGGTTTAGGATCTAGGGTTCAGGGCAAAGGTCTTATATCAGACCCTAGAGTTTAAGATTTAGATATTGGAGATGTCAGGTGGATGATGCTATAGTCTGAAGAAGCAACTTACAACTTATGTCCGTTTCCACGCCCTTTCCTTTCTCTACCAGCCACTCCGACACCCTGAGTCCTGACCCCTGAAGCCAAGCCGGCAAGGCCCTAAACCCTAGACCCTGATTTCTAAACGGGTTTAGGGTTTAGGGTTGGGTTTAGGGTTTAGGTTTAGCCTTGCCCCCAAACCTTCAAAGCCCAGGCTCTCCAGATTATCGGGGCGATTGTAGGCGCCTGGGTCTCCTCCGGTCTGGTGCCGGGTGCATGGAAGCTCATCGCAACAGGCTCGCAGTGTCAAGAGGATTCCGGGTTTGGGGTTTTCAGGTTTAGGAATTAGGGGTTTAAGGTTTAGGGTTTACGGTCTAAGCTTTTTAAAGTGGTCTATATAGGGGATTATATAGGGGACTACTATAGGGGTTATTAAAGGGGATGCTAGGAAAATTAGACTATAGCTCATATGTTTCAGGGTTTAGAGATATTTCCGATCTTTGCCCACACACTAGGAAATCAAGCTTGCCTTCTGTGACTCCATAGCGAGCATCTAGCCCTGAACCCAAAACGCAGAAACCTGAACTCAGAACTCAAAGGGAATAAGCGATAATGGAAAAGAAAATGAACAACTACTACAATGGGGCTATACCTGGTTTAGGGTTGGAGTAGGGATAATGGAAAAGAAAATGGAAGCTAATTACTGTAGCATATTGGGGTTATATATCTAGAGAATCAAGTGTCGGCTGTACCCCGTTAATCCCGTTAATTCCTGCAGATTTCCTCTTGCTGACTAGAGGTGGAAGCTGCAACGCTGTAGGCAGGGTCCGGAATCCTTATCTTGAGGGTTTAGGGTTTAGGGTTCCCGAACCCAACACCATAAGCTCGAAAACCTTGAGCTCATCAATGCCCGTATACCCTAGGCCTAGGCCGCAGCCCGGTCTTTTTAGGGTACCTAAGTTGGAACCTAGTACCGTCTGCCTACCAAAATTAAGTACCCCCAAACGGGGGTAGGGTACCAGGTTCCAGGTAAACCTCAATCTCCGGCCTCATTCGGCTACTCGTCCCTGATTCTGGGTTGCTGTTTTGGGTTTAAGATTTAGGGTTGAGGGATAAGTTACCACAAAGGAGTATATCAAATGGAAAAGAAGATGGAACAAGAAATGGAAACTGGGGAAATCTAGAGGTTGTAAGGGGACTTGCGAAGCCTTAAGGCAAGTTTCCTGCGGCTAAGTTTTAAATTCCTTTAAGCCCTAAACCCTGACCCCTAAAGAACCCAGAATCAGGTGGTAGCGGCCCTGGATGCTTCGACCGCACCATCATCCCAGCGGACATCACAGATGAGCAGGCTAAGTACAGCCACTTAACATGGAAGCCAATTTCAAAAGGACACTGGTTCTTGGTAGGGCTTTGTGGGTTTCCATGTTAGTCCTACGGAGGGTGGGGTTTGGAGTTCAGGGTTCAGGTTTGCAGTCGGAGTTGAGGATTTGAGATGCAAAATTAAGTTCTGCAGTTGGCAGGTATGTACGCCTGGTTTGGGGGAACTGGCGACTGGTGGAATTTGACATCCCTGTTGAACTGTGTTAGGGTAATGTGGAACATAGCACGTACTTTACGAGGATGCTGTGGTGGGTCTAGATTTTTCCACATGTCGGGCATATATTTGGAAGGTGTTAAACTTGCGCGGTAGGCCCCTACTATGGCACTCTCCAGTTTTTGGAACGTTTTACGAGGGATCCGAGACCACCTTTTGCTGAGAGCACAGGGACAAGCTAGTCTGAGATATGCCAAGGATCCAGAGTTTCACCTTTGCCCTAAACCCTCAACCGCCCTGTACCCCGAACCCTAAATCCCCCAACCCGAAACCCTCCTGGGAAGTTGCCAAGTTTGAGCCCGACTGCAATTAACCGATGTCTGCGGGCTCACAGCCTCAGCCTACGTGGTCTCAGAGTCTCTACATTGCAACTACATGGTCTCTACACAGAAAAAATTAAGCTCAGGAATATATCCTGGTTCAGAACCTGGATGTGAATACCCCCAGGAATCAGGAAAACTGTGGAGCACACATGACCCTCCCCAAACAAGGTGCTCGCCGAATTCATGCGATCTGGTTTCCTACCGCGCTTTAGCCCTAAACGCCCAAACTAGCACCAACGACCCTAAAGCTCAGCCCTACAACCCCTAAACCCTGAACCCTAAACGCTAAACCCCGAACCCTAAACCCTAACCCCCAAATCCCGAACACAGGTGTTTGGCTGGGAGTGCGTCATGACCTTCACCCTCATCTCTTGTGTCTACGCCTGCGGTGTCGCCAAGCCAGGCGAGTAAAGGTAAACCTGGTAGTTTCCCGAAATAGGGGGACCCCAATAAAGACCCCCAAGTACTATAATCCTTGTTATAGCGACCCCCATAAAGGTACCCCTGATTTTGGGGAAAAACCGCCTTTGTTCGGTACTGTTTCGCTTCTGCACCTCAATCTTCAGGTAAAGGGATGTGACGGGGTCCTTAAGCATGGTTTTGGAAGGCGATACTTCTCATGACAGTAGAATCTCAGATCATGACCATGCTCAGCCCTCTAAAAGTTTCTGTAGAATCCTTCATACGGGCCCCCACAGTCCCCTTGCAATCCTCATAGACCCTTAGGGTTCCAAACCTGAAGCCCTAAGGCCATGGCAGCCACACACCGTTCGCTGTGGGCTTGGCGTTGCTTTGCTGTGCTGGCTCTGGTGGCCAGTATACAGGTGCAGCATTGCCGCGCGGCTCAGGCTTTATGGTTTTAGGCTCAGAACTTTCGGTTTAGCTAGGCTTCCGGGTCCAGGGCGTAGGATTTTCAGGTGCAGGGTGTCGGAGTTTGGGGTTTCGGGTAAGGGGTGCGTTCGACCCCTCCGCGTATGGACCTCATGTTCATCCCTGTGTAACAGGAAGCTTGGTCTTGATGAGACCCGCTTTGAGTTTCAGCAAGGAAGGGAGGAATGAACAACGGGGATTCCTAGTTCGGATTTGTTAGGCAAATAAGAATCGCATGGGGATCCATCCAGTCCTTCATCGCCTGATTCGCACCCGGAAGGGGAGCGAGGAGATTCGAGGCTGATGGATGTCAGGAGGTCTCTGCCGGGTTAGGCTTCATGTTTCTTGAAGTAGGATCGGAGACGAGAGTTGCAAGAAGTGTAGACAGTGTAGGGTGCAGTTGAGAACTGGGATTTGGCCCTCTGACGTACTTGATCTTAGGCGGCAGAATGCCAAAACCGAACAACCCATTGCTTCTCCCAGGGCTTCGGAGATGTGAGTTGGCGTTCAGGGTTTTGGGATTCAAGAGATAAGGCAGTAGGGAACTGTATGGGCCTAGGTTCCCAACAAGCAAGTACCCTAAGGGTCCAAGTACCCAATAATCATATACGTACCCCCAAACCTGTACTATAATTGCTATTACCCAATATCCCAAGTACCTGATTATTGGGTACTTGGACCCTTAGGGGTATGTCTCAACAGGCCAAATCACTGCACCTTTGGACAGTGTGTACAGGGTGGTTAACTGTGTTCAGCTCCTCCAGGCTTCGTATTTGCCACCAGGGATGTTATGAGAATGGGGTTTCCCAAAATTATGGATACCTTATTGAGGGTCCCTATAGTAAGGACTATGGTATTTTGGGGTCTATATTAGGGTCCCCCTATTTAGGGAAACTACCAATTCACAGGTACGTGAAGTGAGCATAGCCTCCTCTTGATTCTTGAGGTTCCTCATAGGACGAGTACGCATTGGGTAAGGATGAACTGCAGCTTACCTGGTTGGAAGCGTGGGAGTTCTCAGGGCTTTTGTGCACGCTCTCAAGGCTTGAAGCTCATGATCCCTGCGACTTCGGGACAGTATATGGCTTCGTGTAATAGGCGCTGTAATATTTTGGGGGGTATATATGTCCCGCCTGGTTTTTCAGACAGGCAACTTCTCGTCCAACCTTGTCCGCGGCTTAGGACATTTGCCATGAAACATGCTGAACACCCTTAGCTGATGCCCATGCATTTCCGAATGCCCACCTGCATGTAGCCATCTCAGCACACTTGAAATCAGAATGACTCGGGATGTGGAGTATGTCAAGGGTCAGATGCAGCTTTTAGGCTGACGCGCTGCATGCTCTTTCCAGTGAATACGATGCCCTTTGCCTTGCATCCTCCATCCTCAGCCCTAGGCGTTAGAATCCCGAGCCCAACAAATTTCAAATGTCCCCATATACCTTAAGCAAAAATGACTCCCAATATAATGGGGCTACCATAGGTACCTAAACCTAACCCTAAACCCTAAACCCTAAACCATAGGTACCTAAACCTAAACACCAGGAAACCTGCACCGTCACCTCAGGAATCCAGCCCGCGTTTTGGGGCCCATGGCCGTCTTTCACTGCGGTACCGACGTGGTTGGTCTGTACATTGCAGGCACCTGCAGGTTCGTAGGTTTTAGGGTTTAGATTTTAGGGGTTTAGGGTTTTAGGGTTTAGGGTTTAGGGTTTAGGGGTTTAGGGTTTAGGGTTTAGAGGTTCATGGGACTTAGTAAACACTTACAACTGGGCTTATAACCCTCCTTATAACCCCCCTAAATGGCCTTATAGGAGTTACCCCAATTATAAGTAGGTTTATGAGCCCCGTTACAAATATTTACTAAGTCCCATGAACCTCCAAGTAGGGTTTAGGGTTTAGAGCTAGGCTCTGTAGGGAAAGGCCATTGCTTTTAGGGCAACTTCACCCAATATTGGAGTAATACACTTTAATACTTTTTTGGTTCCTGGGTTCTTACTATAACGCCTTATACCTAAAAAGTCTATACTTTTTTTCGAGGGTGTACTCCAAACTAGGGTTCATTCACATCATTCTAGGGCCGCTATCATTGTTGGGGTTCGACACAAGATAGCTCCTAAAGTTCAACAGTCGCAATATGGTACGACATGGTGATCACGATCATGGGGATGGGTGGGGGTTTTCTTGGAGGGGTGGGTTAAATTGAGTGGGAACAGCAAGCAAGAACCCCAAGCTGACCAGGGAGGCACACAGCTTAGGGCTTAGGTTTTCTGAGCATAAGAACCTGACGCGGAACCCTCCGTTCGCAAACCTAAAATGCCAAACTCTGGCCCCAAAAGCATGTTCAAGCACTCAAACCCCAACCCTAGCGCCTCTAATTCCAAAGCCCAAGCCGACAAATTAAAAACAAGCTTCAAGCCTCACAAATCCAGAACCTCACAAGCCAGAAGGAACCCAGACTTCGGAGCGTCATCAAACAATCCCCCTGGCCCCCCAATTTAGCAAAACCTGATTTAGGAGGTTTCTCCAACCCCATACGGCTTGCTACAAAACATCCCAAACATGAATCCTAAGCCCTACCCGGACCCCAGTTATATGTCAATCAACAGCCCAAAGAACCTCAAATAGTCAAAAGGCCGTTATACTTATTCTAACTACCTTCAGAGCCATTTTCTTTTCCATTATCCCTGTATATCCACAAGATACTATACTATATAGTAGTCTCCATTTTCTAAACCCAAAACCCTAAACTACCTATTCCAACTACCTTCAGGGTCAGGGAAAGGCCTGAATAGTCAGCCCAAGAGGCCAATTCGTTGCCGCAGTGCTCGCCATGTCAGTCTTCGCTTTCGTGTCGGGCCTGGGTCCGCTTCTTGCCACAATCTAGATGCTAAAGTTCGGGATGTCATTCCATTGTTGGAGACCCAAATGGACAGGAGAATGACACTGAAATGGAAACTGGGGTTCCATATGGGGTTTTGACAACCGTTGAAGCAGATGCTTCTCGAAAAAAGTCGTTTAGTGACCTCTGAAGATACAAAGCCTTGTGAGGAACTTGTAGGTGTACATCTTCAGCCTTTCGTGCTACAGCGATCATGTGTTGAAAGTCCCATGTAGTGCGACCATCATTTGAGATCGCTGGGGCGGGGGGGGCGGGGATGCTGGCTCCCTCGTGTGATCATAACAAGGAATGAAAGGAAGGGCTCGTTGTGATTAGAGGTTTTCTTCGTTCTTCATTGTTTCACTACATGTGTCCCATTGCAGTTCATCCTTTCCCTCCACTGGCTGTCATGACTGCCATGCGTTTAAGATTTGTTACACAAAAGTTGTACATGAGACATGTCTCCTGAATCCGATACGATGGCAACAAGCCTTGTCTTGAGCCAAATGTCTAAGCTTGAATTCTGCGACCGGAAGAACTTGGTGTAGGACACTGGACAGGTAGAATACGGAATTTGGAGCTATTGTACTGCAATCATGTAAGAGTTATTGCAAGACAGCATTGCTACTTGTTTAGGTCTTTACATGATGTTGAAACGAGGTTTTCAAACCATCCAGCCTAAATCGTGCATCCTTTTGAGAATTACTTCATGTGGCGTAGATTGCTTTACCTGCGCATGCGGGAGCCTCAATATCACAAATTCTGACCAAAAAATGCTACATGTGCAGTACCAAAAGGCTGGGGCGCTGTTCAGGGGCTCCTGTGCGGGAGTGGAAAGAGCAAGGCGCCTTTTATTCGAAAGAATTAGTTTTAGGTGCCACGTGTCAAGACGTACATATAGTCCCCCTCAAGTAGATAGAATATGGGGTATATGGGGATCCTATTATAATCTGCCCAAAGCCATATTCTATCTACTTAAGGGGGAGTATATACATTTGTTTGTGTCGGAAGTTGCAACTCAAAACTCCGTGAAACTTCTCTGGGTGCTAAACCAACAGCCTGCACCGTAAACCCTAAACCGCAAGCCCTCAGCGTTAAGCCCCGAACATGAAGCCCGAAGCCTGAAGCCCTAAACCCTAAAGACCTAAAGCCTAAACCCTAAAACTCTAAACCCTAAACGTTAGAACCCAAAAACTCCAAAATCCAAAACCCTAAAACCCTACTCTAAATTCTAAACCCAACCATTAAAAAAGCCTAAAACCATCAACCCTAGCAGGTTGAACCCTTGGGTGGCCAAACGCGCGTTGAAGCTCTCTTGGCCTGAGGCTGGTGTATTCTTTCCCTTCCCTTGTCATAGTATAGTAGGGTTTAGGGTTTGGGGGTTTAGGGGTTTAGGGTTTAGGGGTTCACGGGTTCAGGGGTTTAGGGGTTTGGGGGTTCAGGGGTTTAGGGTATATTTTAGTAGGTTAGACTAACTACTATAGTAGATCATATAGCAGATTATAGTAAGCATAAGCTACTACGATATAGTAGATGAGACTATATGGTAGTAGGTTATAGTAGGTTACAAAGGATTATATGACTTTCTACCAGGTTGTATTATGTTATAGTAGGTTATCGTGTATTACAGTAGGTTGTATTTTGCTAAAGTATCTTACATTCGATTATAGCATATTATAGTATATTACCATACCTCGAAATATGGAATTATGGTATACCGGGAGGGCTATAATGCTTTGTTGAGGGGGCTGTTATGTTGCGATAAAGACAAGGGTGTCCATGATTTTGGGTATTGTTGACCTTGTCTGGAGAACGTACTCTGTGTCACCTGGGTTTTCGAAACATATCACTCGACCTTACACCCCGTCATATTCCCTACGGTAGGCCGAATAGATTGGACCTTTTATCTAATCTTAGTGGTTTTGGGGGTGTTGGACAATAGGGCGTGGAGATCATGTAGAGGATAACAATATGAACCAGATATCTGCGCATCCCATATTTTGCGGTCTCTCAATGGGAACGTAGCAAGAATATTACAGGATTGGGTTCCCATACATCGCGCGTGTTTTAAAGGACCCCCCATTCACTGCCCTGTATCTAACTTTTTCACGGTTTAGGGTTCAGGGGAAACAGGGCTTGCCCAGAACCCTAAACCCTAAACCCTAAACCCTAAAGAAGCATCTTGGGGTTCCTCAGCTTGGTCAGTTTCCCATCAAGTGGATTGGGAGACATGGTGAAGCTTCCACAAGAAAACATCTTGGGTCGCGCAGTACGTCTGCGCATAGCAGATCTTAGTTGCCTGTAGTGTAGTATAATCCCAATATACTATAGTAGTCTCCATTTTGTTGTCCATTACTCCTTATAGATTGGGATTACATTGGGATATTATAGGTGCCTCCCCCTGAATCATAGTTGCCTGTACAAGAACTTCCGCGAACCATCTGCACCTCCAGACTCAAAGCAGGGAGGGTTTGATAGGGCCGATAGGGAATGATATTCTAGGTCGGGCCCCCACCCGCTAATAGTGACCACAAAGGTAAGGGTCATTATATTAAGGTCCTTATGTATTCCTGGTATACCACTATTAGTGGGTGGGGGCCCAACCCAAATAGTATGGAGAGTGCTTACTAGTTGTTGTTATTATTGTTGTTGCTATCATTGCTGTCACTAGTATTATTGTGGATCTCAATTTGTGTGACTATAGTGGATTTTTAACTATCCCACTTGTTTCTTCTGTTGGCATGTCTTTGTGGCCAGGCCTTTGAAGCGTGTCAGCTCTGCATGGTCGCATGTTCTTTGATAAACAAACAGGTACAATGCTTGATAGACCGCGAAGGGGTAGCCTGTCTTCCATCTCCAGGAATCCGGCAGAGTTTAGTCGGCTAGGGTTTAGGGTTTAGGGTTCAGGGTTTAGGGTTTAGGGTTTAGGGCTTAGGGTTTAGGGCAGAAGTTACACATTAGCGCCCGTTCCATGAATGCCTAAGCCCTAAACCGTGTGGCTTACAGTTTCTTCTTGTTATTGATTGGCGGTTCTCCCTGCAGAGGCCATCTACCTCTGGATTACCGGCTCCCCACCCAGCCGCCTGCAGAAGACAGGCTGCACGCAAGGGTTTAGGGTTTTGGGGGTTTAAGATTGGGGGTTTAGGGTTTAGATAATTTGTGGCTTAGTGTTCAGGGTATATACTAAGAGTAATAGCAGAAGAAATAGGTACAGGAGTAAGTGTAGTAGTGATAACGGATAAGAATAGTACTCATAGTGAGCTAGTTCTCAAGTTTCCTATTCCGGCATGTGATTAAGGTTTCGGCTTCGGGCATCGTAAAGTTTTCAAGTTTCCTTCACCGGATATGGACCTGGAACAGTCTTACAGTTTTGGTTTCAAGCTTTGTGGCCATAGGCTTCAAACTGTAGACATGTATTGGCTGGGCGCTGAGGACAGACGCCAGAATCGTGATGCATGCGAGGTCTGTGCTCAGCATACTTTCCTATATGATGTTCTAAATTCCATCAGTTGTAATTGCAATATTTCATGAACCACGGGTATCGAAGCTAGTGAAGCAACAGCAGTGATGACCCCAGTTTAGGGCTGGAGAGACAGCCAATCTGTGCTGCGCCTAGGCGATTGAGGAGACAGTATAGTACCAGCTAGGAGCGTCTTGGGTGCGAGACAAGTTTTAATTTACCGATCCAGCAAAGTGGACGCGGTATGAGGTTGTGAGTGTCAGGCAGCCTTCTCAAAGTTCCTTGTCAGAGTACTGGCACAGGATTGTACACCCTCATGTATTCCTACTTAGCGCCAGGATTCTCTTTATACTTCTTTTACAGGGATATGATCCCAAGGAAAGTAGTCCAGCTGTCCAGGCCGCGAGAACATCAACGATTTCAAGCAGCCGCCAGTCCTGTTTGGCGGCTACACGGTCTCTAATGAGAAGGTTCTTGGTAACCCCACTCCCCGAAATAAGGACCCCACAACGAGAATATGACTCTTAAAGGGTCCTTATGATTGCGATTGGGATTGCCTAAATCCTGATATTAGCATCCAACATAAGATTCCAGTGTGAATGCAGTACAGCCCTAGTTGGGCATGGTCTAGGCAGAAAAGTGGGATACAATTCCTTGCTGCGCAGGGTATTTCTTTTCGTTGCCATGCGGATGCTTGCTGGCTTGGCTAAATCAACAGTGATTGTGCAGGATATAGCCCAGCTTCTTTTCAACATCTCAGTTGTTTCTCACGCCTTGCGGGCAAGTGAGGATTGCCCTATCTTTCCTAGACTCTGCTTTGGTTCTGCGTCTGTGCGTCTTCGCAGTTCAGCCATTGAGGCCCCAGGCTGGCCCCCTAGGTCTCTCCATGGCCCCAAAGGAGTGGGCCAAGACCCGAAAGGCTGCCATGAACTTCGCGCCATAAAAGCTCAAGAGCCAAGTCTTGGCTGAAATCACCTGAAAATCTAGGCTTTGAATCGTGTATGGGACCTTTTGCAAATCTACGCGCTCCGTATGACGGGCTCCGGATATTCGGATGGTTCATTATGGCCCTACACCCTAACTCCTAATTAAACCCTCGAACCCCAAACCCTAAACCATCAACCTTAAACCTTGTTCCCGCCAGGCAGTTCGCCCTTTTCTATGAGAGCGAAGGTTCAGATGAGGAGCGGCCCGTGGGATCTTTCCGGGAAGAACCCTTATATGAGCTATAGTCTAAAGTCCTTAAAGGGGGTTTTACAGGGGATTATCTGGGGGACTATTATACGGGGTATGTAGGGGGATACTAGGAGTTTAGACTATAGCTCATATAGGCATATAGGGTGTAATGGAAGAGAAAATGGAGGCGACTGTTTAGCGTTTCAGGTTTGGGTTTTAGGGTCTGGGTTCTTTCGAGATTAATGCTTTGGGGTTGTGTGGAGTTACACAAGGTTTTGAGGGGCTTTAGTTTAGGGTTTGAGAGTTAAGTCAGTTCAGGGTTTTCAGGGCGGGTCCAGAGGATTGGGTGTAGGGATAATGGATAACCGAATGCTAACGAAATGGAAAATTTAAAGAACACTGAGGTTACCGGGGAGGATTAAAGGTTCTGGTTGCAGGCTTCAGGCTTGTGCTTAGGTAAAGGGTTT
Source organism: Symbiodinium pilosum (assembly GCA_905231905.1). NCBI lineage: Eukaryota > Dinophyceae > Suessiales > Symbiodiniaceae > Symbiodinium > Symbiodinium pilosum. The sequence continues at coordinate 54,024 of CAJNIZ010043049.1, forward strand.
AGGGTTGGAAGGGAATCAAACACTGCATCATGCATTCCTTGTTTCCTTACTAAGCACAGGTAGGTCTAGTGGCCTTCTGAGTTCCGGTGCATTCTATGACCTGGTTGCAGTTGCATGGCTGCCGCAAATCCTGGTAGATTTAGGCTTCCTTGTTTTGGACCAATTAGTAAGAATAGCAGGAATACCCAAACCATACGAACTCCGAACCTGAAACCTGAAACCTCTAGACTCCACTACCAGGCCCCGAAGCCTAAGATCTTTGACGTGGAGCGCTGCTTTGGCATCCGGAAATCGGCTCCTGCCATGATCCCGGATCCAGTTTTCGAGTACAGGATTTTGCTGTCGAGCTTTGTGCCCGGACTTGTACTACACCCGAGAAGAAGTCATGAATTTGGATGCGTTATTTGTAGGCTGATACTAGGTAGTCGGGTTAAGTCGTCTCACCTCGTGTAAAGTCGTCTCGCGCGGGCGTGCACATGCGGATTCCGCGTACAAGCTCGTAAGAACATTTAGCTGGAAGTCATCTCACCTCGGCAAGCACATGGGGATCCCGAAGCAAAGCTTGGGAGCCAGCGGCGTGGC